>JBBPBX010077039.1:0-16964 GCA_038048925.1 Garcialebias charrua
GTGGTTTGAGCTCTTTAGCGTAGCATTTTCCACACAAAGCTTTAAAAAAAAGATCAGTGAACAAGTTCTCAGCTTCTTTTTGCAGATAACATTTTACATGAAGGCACAAGTTTCAACCGTGAATTTTGGAGCTTCGACAAGACGGAGGTTTTTTTTTTCCTCGAGGTCGGCCTGTTAGCTTAGCTTCTCACTTTAGCTGCTTTTAACGAGCCAAAGATGTGATTTTGGACCGTTTCAACATATTTTAAAGAGAAAAGAGAAAGAAAGGGGTCAGTGAAAAGCACTGGAGTTGAGCCTTTTGTCATCCAGTGTTTTCAGTAGAAAGAGAGAGACACGAAGAAACGACAAATCCGGTAAATGAAAATGAGGTTGATGATTTTCATTTATCATGCAATTAATTGATTTATTGTTTATTGCGACAGGCATTTTGGACCAACTGTAGACGAGAAAGGATAAGGTCAGATTCTTTTCTGGCCCAGGCTACTCATTTTTCATTTTTTCCAAGAATGTTAGCTCTGGTATTTATAGAAGTCTGATCTGTGGAGGTAGAAATATTGTTTTATGCCGTATTCTTTTACATTATTAGTGTTTAGAGTATATCTTAGATCTTTATTTACTGTTTTTTTTAATACTTTATATTTTACTATTTTTGGGTGTAACTTGGGACCCTGTGTACATAATTTTGTGCCACCTCAGGTACCACATGTGGTGAAAACGACCAAGTTGGCTTGAACTTGAATATTCAAACCCACTTCAACTTTTCTTTTAGCAACGCTTAATTCTTTTTTCCTCACTTTTTGACCAGCGATCTTCCTTTTTAGAGGTTTCTATGATGAACTGGATGACAATTTACACAAAATCTGTGAGACTAACTGGTCTACAAGAGTTAAGTAATTGTAGAGTGACATTTATGTATGTTAGTACATAGTGTTCATTGTACGGATGCACAATATTGAGCTTTGGATAACGTTCAAAAAAGCAAAAATATTTTTAGCTTCTTTTTATTTATTGCTAAAGCAGAAGAAACTCTGACAATTCTGAGAAGAAAAGCTTCAGAAAATATTTAAGCTATTTCATAAATCATTACCTTCTTATCTCCACCTTCAGGGGCTGAGATGGTGTAGAGGCAGGGCAGCCGGTTCGATCCCCAGTCACTGCATACCTCGTTGTGTCCCTGGGCAAGACATTTAACCCCGAGTTGCTCCCGGTAGGACTGGCTGGCGCCTTGCATGGCAGCCAACCGCTACCGGTGTATGAATGGGTGGATGGCTGGTACTTTGAAGCGCTTTGGGGCCCCTCATAGGGGGCTGGAAAGTGCTATATAAGTAAGCTCCGTTTCAGATTAAAGCCAGACATATTGGTAGACTTGTTGGACACAGTCAGTCAGAGGAAACACACTACTAAGTAGGCCTATTGCAATAAACTAAAATTCAATTAATTGCATGATAAATGAAAATGATCAACCTAATTTTTATTTAGTTTATAATTTCTTCGTGTCTCTCTCTTTCTACTGAAGACACTGGATGACAAAAAGCTCAACTCCGGTGCTATTCACTGACTCCTCCCTTTCTCTTATTAAAATCCATTTTAACCTTCCAAAATTGCGTTTTTGGATTATTAAAAGCAGCTAAACTGAGAAACTAAGCTACGAGTTAAGCTAACAGGCCGACATCGGGGAACATACCGGTACTTACGTCTTGTCGAAGCTCCAAAATTCATGGTTGACACTTGTGCCTTTGTGTAAAAAGTTGTTTTTCTCTGCAAAAAAAGCTGAGAACTTGTTTACTGATTTTTTTATTATTATTAAAAGCTTTGTGTGAAAAATGCTATACTAAAGAGTTCAAACTACACAGAGTGTCTGCCATTTGAGAACCGGAGAGACTGCCCAGGACACGTCGAGGGACCTCCCTCCCATTTTTCTTAGAGACACGCTGCTCGCTCCCTCACCATCCATCCTTCGGTTCAGTCTTATATTGCCATCTGGTGGTTGAAAAAAGGTACTACTGTACATGCAAAACAAATTAACAAACATTTCTCCTTAAATTTGACAATAATTACTAATTATTGTGAAATTTCAAACAATATTATCGCAATAATTTCCGAGACAATTAATCGCCCAGCAAAATTTGTTTTTGTGACAGGCCTACACACTAGATCAGAGGAATAAAACATATACGTGATTTTAAGAAATAATCTTGCTTTAAGGATCTGCGTCTAAATATTAAACGATTTTTGTGGCTGTTTACATGATTATTCTTTGTAAATAGTTTATTTACGATGTTAGTTTTTGACAAGCAAGTGTGAAGTTTATCTGTGACTGACAGTCGTGGTTTAACTTAAAGGAAATGAAGCCGGTGGTTGTAGAAGCGTCCAGTGGATCCATTCGATCATCAAACAACATTAATGATGGCCGAGTCAATTTTCAGAAGTGGACTACTGTATTGACATGTGTGTTATCAGCACTTGAAGTAGTTTCACCACCCCTGTAACTAGTGTAGATATTCACACTGTTGTAAACATTGTCAAAATTTCTTGAACTTTTGGGTTAGTTGATCAGCATGCACAACATAATGTTTTTGTTGTTTTACCTTTTTTTTGGACGGTAGTTGTTTCTCCTTCTGTCGAAGGAATACATCTTTGTGGGTGTTGGCTTTAAGAAAAACTGGTGTTCTATTTTATAATAAAATCATGCCAGAATGCACCTATTAACCTCTAGTGGCACTAATTTGTCAATAAAGAGAAGTCATGTGTTGTGAGACGTTTGCGGATGTTTGCACCTCAAGGCTGCACGAACACACGAGGAC
The DNA here is from genome assembly GCA_038048925.1 of Garcialebias charrua. Lineage (NCBI taxonomy): Eukaryota > Metazoa > Chordata > Actinopteri > Cyprinodontiformes > Rivulidae > Garcialebias > Garcialebias charrua. The sequence goes on from JBBPBX010077039.1 coordinate 2,805, forward strand.
ATGCGTGGGGGTGGTCACGCTGTTGCCAAAACTTAGTTTTAGGAAGTAAGTCCAAGCTTGCTGGCATGCAAAGAAAGTTGTCTTGTGATGAAGCGATCATGGGGTAAAACGTGCAATCTGTGGGTGTAGAGGTGGTGTGACAACTTCCAGTTGTGATTTTTAATGCTTCCTCAGCTAAATGCAAAACTTTTCTTCAACCACCAAAATCCCACAATGTGACACGTGTTGAAAGAAGCTGCAGAAATGTTTGCTTTATAGTAACACTGTTAAATATTTGTACCCATCCTGAGCAGGTAAATCAAACTAAAGTAAGATGTGATGTTTATAAATGCATCATCTGTTTTTTAAACGGTTTATCTGCTAAATATATAATAAGAATACTTTTATTTTTTAATTATTTTGTTTCTAATAATACTAGTAAAGCTTCTAAATAGTTGGGCCTTCTTGTGATGCAGCTTCCCTGCAGTCTTACATCTCTACTTATGCAAATTCCAAATTTTCATACTGATGTTTCATGTCCCACCTTCAGGTTTTCAGGTCAAAATTTATAGCTCTTGTTGACAAAGTCTCGTTCTTGTTGTACAAATGCATCAAATTTTTGTACACGTTTCTTATTTTCACTTGTTAAAAGAAGCCCCAGTCTTTTGTTTCTCTTCACCTTGATTCAGTCATTAACCACAGTTGCCTTTTATGATCAAATATTTTTTATTTGCTGTTAAACTCACACGTGTTCTTTTTCTCAGGCTCAAAGTTGTAATTCGAGTACCGTACCTTTATGTTACTGCTTTCTTTCATATTTTTTGCATTTTGAAACGGCATGTTTTACTTTTGCAACAAAATATTTTTTTAAACACGTGTTTTGAGTTCACGGCCGATGTTTGAAAATGCTACGTAAATCAGATTGACATTTCACCATGCTTACTTAACTGATGAGAAATTGATACAAAATATTGCCTAATTAAATAACGTTTAATTAAAGTTGTCAGATCTATATTGAACGAACAGTGAATTTTATAATGGAGTGTATGCCCAGAAATTAAAGCAGAGTCAAAGTTGTATCAGTGCATGTCGCTTAAAAAGTAGCTTTAAATACAACATTTAATTTGGGAACTATTTTATTTGATCTTTTTGCAGAATTGTTAATGAATACAGACTTGCAGTAATTTAAAATAAACCTAGAAAGTTCTTAATTCGCCTGCTGCTGCACAGCGGAGACAGACAATACCTGTTATCTGTTATTGAATCTCTGGACAAATTATAATGAAACTCATAAAGTTATTGTATTTACCCTGATGCATGCTCAATAATTGTATTATTGAGCATGCATTATTGTATTTACATCTACAGCTGATTAGCCTTTGGATTCATCCCCATAAAAAATGGCTGCCACAGCCAAGTGGACCTGAAAAACACACTAAAATGGCTTTAACTTGCTCAGTTTTACAGGTGTCGAGCAGAAATTTGGTGTGGTGGTAGCTGAAAGTCATTCTCAACACACATTCTGAGGATGACATCTTGTTTTATTGTTATCGTGCTTGTGGCTTAACAGTATTTTAAGATTTAATTAAGTTGACATTGTTGTTTTCTAACATGAGGTGATCTTAGTCTAAAATATATAAAAGAGTGTGGGTGTTTAAACCCTTTTGTAATTGAACAATATTTATTAAAACAGAAAAGTGTTTAGTTTTTTTTTTTTTTCAGTTGAGAAGCTGTAGCATCGTGGAAAGCTTTGACTCTGCAGCATCCTTTATCAGAGTTGTTATCCTCAAATGAACCTGACTTTGACCCAGTGAGCCTGTCAGCATTTCTGTGAGTCATGTGACCTCTCGGCTGAACCAGTGTGTTGGGTCCCATCTCATCCACATCTGGAACATGCCTCATAGAGCCTGTTGCTTCACCGTGCGGCCTGTCAGGAATGCAGCAATGTTATTTTTTTTTACAGCCACCAGCACCCGTAGGCCAGGGTTGTTGTTTTTTTTTTCTTTTTCTGCAGAGCAGTGAGTGGTTGAGGCAGCAGAGAAACATTGGCCAAGGAAAGGAAAGGAAGGAGGGGTTAGTGGGGTAGGGAAGAGGAAGAGTTGGTCTATTTAAAGCAAAACTGCGACCACAGAAGAGTTGTAAACGTGGAGAGGAATTGGAAAGACCCTCTGCGTTCTGATTACCAAATAACAGTAAGCAATGTGCTCTTATTTTGAAGGATAGTTTTAGGCATATTTGTGTGTTTTCAATTTTTGTCTGTTAAAATGGGTTTTGCAACATACTTGGGTTTTTTTTAAGAAAGAAAAATAGTTGTTTTAGTTCCAGTTCATGCAGCTTCAGATTGTTCCATGTGATGTCTCCTACAGGATTCATAAAATGAGCAACGTTTTCACAGCTTCGTTTTAAATCTTAATGCTCACTAACAACAAAGTGTTTTTCTTTCTTTACTTTCTATAGGAGTCCGAGGAGTGAAGGCTGAAGCTGCCTGTGTGAGTGAGTTTGTGTTCATCGATGCAGTGGAAGACAGATTGTGGATTTCCTGTCAGCGAGTGAGTGCTTGTGTGTGAGTGACGATGGAGAACAAGTTGTCGGTGCGACGCTGCCTCACCTTTGCCACGGGGCTGTTGGAGTGTCTCTGCTTCGCCGGAGCTGTGTTTGGATGGGCTTCTCTCGTTTTTGTCCTCAAGGAGGACGGCTATTACTCCTCTCTGTGTGTCAATGGCACCGAAATCAACGGCACGCAGTCTTTAGGTAAAGCTGACACAGTAATCTACATCATGCTGAAGTCTAAATGGATTAATTTTACCATCAGACAAGCTCCTTCACTGTCCAGTTTTAAAACTCTTCTAAAAACACATTTTTACTCCCTGGCTTTTAGTAACGACTGAATCTGTTCTGCACTGTTTTTATTGTTTTTATTGATCTTAATGTTTTAACAACTGTTTTATTTTTTATGTGTTTACATGTTCTTGATTTTATGTGTACAGCACTTTGTTGCAGCTGTGGTTGTTTTAAAGGGCTTTATAAATAAAGTATTATTATTATTATTATTATTATTAATATAAAAAATTGTGACTCCTCTCTAGCGCACATTCGTTTAAGCATTCCTCATGATTTCTTTCTGTCTTTATATTTTCTGCAGACTGCAGCGCTCAAGATGAACAGTTCTCACTTATTTTTACCATCGCCTCCTTTATGAACAATTTCCTGACGCTGCCCAATGGGTTCCTCTTTGATCACTTTGGTACTACAGTGACTCGGCTTTATGGCATGTGAGTACAACACCTTAACTCCAAAACATCTGTACATTGATCAGCAGACTGTTTTTTGTTCAGCGCCGTGCAAAAGCCCCGCGTGACATCTTTCTTTAGAATTTGCTTCCAGAGAGCCTCACATGTTGATCAGTAGCTCCTCAGGCTTTCTGAATATGTTTCAACTTTTTTCTTTGGACTTTAGCTGCTTGTTGTATTCATCTTCTGTCCAGTACCTGAGCATTTGCATAAAACATTTATTTATTGGTCCATTAAGTTGCTCCCGGTAGGTCTGGATGGCGCCTTGCAAGGCAGGCTACCACTACCGGTGTATGAATGGGTGGATGGCTGGTATTGTAAAGCGCTTTGGGGCTCCTCACAGGGGGCTGGAAAGCGCTATATAAATAAGCTCCATTTACCATTTACCAAGACTTCAGATGTACTGTTCCTCCACTGACAGTTTATTTTAGGCCTGACACTTATTTGGTCCTCAACTTTCCTCGTTCTTAGGCACTACACAGCAAGGACCGGGCAGAAAACAAGTTAAAATAAAACCGGAATCCAAAGAAAACTTTTAAAATATCTTTGGAAAGCCTTTAATAAATACTGATCAATACTACTTTAATAGATTATAAGAAAGTCTGGGTTTCTTTGCATTTCTTTGGCTGTGTTTGTTGGCAGCTAGTTGGAGAACATTTGTAAAGGAGTCTCCAAAAGGTCTCAAAACATTTGCGAGGACTCTCAATGTCCTCACACTAGTTGCATCTAAGTTTTGTCACGGGCATCTTCAACTCGTCTCCATAACATAAAAGCTGTTTTTGACTCCTACATGGGGCTCTCCTCTGACAGAAAACATCTAAGACTCGCGCCCAGGTCTAAAAAAAAAATGCCACGGATAAAGCATAATTTTTAAAATCTGGTTCAGATCTGTCCGTCTTGGTCTCTAAAGTGTCCTCCAGCAGATTACTGTAAACCATAAACATGTGTTGATGTTTGTAAAGCAGAACCCAGAATTTTGGACAATCACAAGAAGCTTGAGGAAAAAAAACTAAAGATTTAAAAAATAAAAATCCTTGAGGCAGCAAATCAATACAAAATAACAAATGACTGAAGTAGACATGGATAAATAACTAGATATACAGTAAATGCACTGGGGCTGATCACCAGAGCGACATGACTGCAGATAACAAGTAGGTGGGCAGAACCAGGGAGTGAAGACTGACAATGGAACATTCTTGATGATGGCTGGAGGGAGGCAAAAGAACAAAATGAACATTAAAAACATTAAACATGATAGGAAATAAGCATCAAAATAAGCCTCAAAACAAGAAAACTAAACACTAACTAGATAAATTACATTTCCTGCAAAAATGCAGTGTGAATGCTTATTGCTGAAGAACTTGCTGAAAAACAGCTGAAGTTAGCAAAAAATAATAATAATCTCAAATTTAGCTGAAATGGAAGACTAAATAAGCCTGCTTTAGCAGAAGACAGTAGAAAGAAAACATATTTGCTGGTTTAGGTTTAAATAAGCAGAAATTAGCACAAAAATTAGGAAATTAGCTAAAAAGCTGAAATTAGTTTTTTTTTAAGCTGGTTTTAACCTTGTCTTAAAATTTTAACTTGCAGCTTCCGCACTGAAATTTAAATTGTCTTATTAATAGGAGGAATAAGGAGCCAAAGATCAACCATAAAACCAATTACAGTACAGTATAGGTTGTTCATTAGTATAAATGTTGTGAAATGAGTTTTAAGTTTTAACCATTAGTTTTCCTAAATGCATCATTTGTGCAGTGGCAAGAGGTTGGATGGTTAAAAACAAATGAAAACAGGAAGTTAGTTTGAAAATAATGTTATGCTTTCCACTTGGATTATATGATGTGGAACTGATGGATATTTGAAAACTATAAACTGTTTCTAGATGTTTTTAATCATTTCACCTTGTAGAGAACTTCATGGTCAGCCCTGCTAGCAGCGGTCACATCTTAGCATTTCACAGGAGGAAAAACACTCATTTTAAACATTGTATTAATCTATTCATTCAGAGTCTTCCAGATGATGAACCTTACTCAGGAACTGTTCTTAAGCCAGTAATTACTTTATGAAAGTTTCATTAAAACTAGGGAGAATGTTTGTTGCTTTGCCTTCGGGCTACAAATATAATACCAGGCTTTGTATTATCCTCCTGTTCCACTTTCTTGTTCAAATAAACACATGCTAAGAAATGTTTTCTCCCAGGGTTGTCAGTCACAAAGCTTTATTTTTTCTACAGGTGAGCTTTCAGGGGATTTTTCTGGCAGACATGTTTTTGGATAAAGGTCTTAGGAAGGCAGGATGGTTGGCCGTCTTCTGTTGTATTAATAATAAAAAAAAGCCATCATAGATAAACATTTATTAATTACCTTTTTAATTAGTATTGGTCCAATAGTTCATTATTATGGTACCAGACAGACACGTTAAAGCACAAACTTTCTTGGAACAGTTTTTCTACAAATTTAGATTTTTATACTTCTGTTTTTTGTGACTGAATACATCTGTGGTTCAGGATTTTTTAGTTGTGATTCAGTAACTTTTGTTAGTTTGGGTTAAATTGGACACAACATCAGCATCATGTTAGGAAGTGCTATTGTAAAAAAATAAAAATAAAAACAGGCCCTGTATGTGTTCATATACAGTATTGTCCTCTGGCTCCAACTGGAAGTTTCAGAATAATTGTGATTAGCTGACTGTATTTTTGGCCGTGTTAAGTCCTGTATAAGCTGACTGTGTTTGATTAGAAAATACTAAATCAAGTTTCTTAATGTTTGGTGAGTTTTATTATTTATTTTATGCAGCAGTTTAACTAAGAGCCTTCACTTATGATCATTATTCTATATTTTTAGTAACTAAGCTTGTGATTAAACTTCATCCTGTGTGTCTCTGGTATATTTCTGAGGAATTCCTGACTCTGGTTGCTTCAAATAATGTCTGTTTTCTTAGAGGGCAGAGTCAGGATACTGAAGTCCTGTAGGGGAATTTGTATTGTTTGGTTGTGAATGTGGATAAATCTACTGCTGTGAAGGGTAAAGGAGAGGCTGAGCTTAGGAAGAGGCACATCAGGACGTGACATTCTCAGAGGCAGCTGTGGTCTCCAAGAAGCAGCAGTTGTCTTATGTAGTTTATTGGACAGCTGGACACTCGTGTTTGGTGAGGACAAAGGAGTAAAAGAGAAAAAAGCAGACGGGAAAGTTTGTGAATCGTCAGGAGACAGCTGCAAAATTTATTTAAACTTTTATTTCTTAGTTAGAACTTGTTGAAAAACAGCTGAAATTAGAAAATGATTCAGTGGAAGTTCAGTACAGTTTGTGATGAAAGAATGTGAGAGGGTTTGGTTTATTTCATGTTTCAAACACCTCGGACTCCCTTAATACCTCATATAATTTGAAATCTGTGTAAAAAACAAACAAAACCATACTGGTTGTGTTTTTACCTATAAGTCCGTAGGCGCTCACTAAGCCCACCCATATGTTTCTCCTAAAAGAGGGTGGAAGATAAATAAAGAGCCAAGGAATGAATAACTCCACACGAGGAGTTAGGTGGAGACGAGGATAAAATGTGATTAGCACCATCCCAAAAAAGGAAATTAAAGTTGGCTGAAAGGAAACATTGTGATTTGGAGTTTGCTGAGGCTTTGTGTTCTTTGGGTCACATGTTTCTTAAGTGATATAAAAAAAATTAAATCTATCTTACGCTTTAAAAATTACCAGAGATCTGTCAAAGAGGCGAAATGTCTATTTTTATCTGGTTTGATTTCAAATAATTGCCATTGTCCTAGAGTGTTATTTAACACTATTAATTCTGTTATAAATCCAGCTGTGCGTATTCTACCAGATGCCACAGCCACAAACTGTGAAAACTTTCTAAAATTCTTCCAGGATAAAGTGGCCTCAGTCAGACAGGTCACTGGTCCTGTTGCTCCTGACTACTCTGTTGTCTCTGTAGCTCCGGTTGTGTTTGAACAGTTTCAACCAGTGTCTCTTGCCACTCTCACTGATGTTGTTCAACACTTAAAGATCACCAATTGCCCTCTGGACTTTCTTCCATCCAGGTTTTTAAAAGAGGTTTTTAATTCTGTGGGTTTCTGTGTTTTAACACTTTTAAACTCCTGCCTTCGTTTAGGAATTGTCCCTGCTGCATTTAAACATGCTGTAGTTAGGCCCCTTCTTAAAAAACCTCACCTGGACCCATCAATTTTATCTAATTTTAGACCTATTTCTCATCTGCCTTTTTTATCTAAAGTTTTAGAAAAAATTGTTTTTATGCAGTTACAACCTGTTTTGGAAAATCATGGTATTTTTGAAACATTTCAGTCTGGTTTTAGATCCCGTCATTCTACTGAATCAGCCTTGTTAAAAGTCCATAATGACATTTCCATGTCCATGGATGCCAAGTGTCCCGTTGCACTGGTGTTGCTGGACCTCACAGCTGCATTTGATACAGTAGACCACACTGTCCTTCTATCTCGCCTACAACGTTATGTTGGAATTTCTGGTACAGCACTGAAGTGGTTCACTGCCTACTTGACCAACAGAACATTCTCTGTCATGTTGGACACTCTTTCTTCCTCCACTGCCGTTCTTTCTTGTGGTGTGCCACAGGGTTCTATTCTTGGTCCTCTCCTCTTCTCACTGTACATGCTGCCTCTTGGATCAGTAATAGCCAGACATAATTTTTCTTTTCACTGCTATGCTGATGATGTACAAATTTATCTACCAATGAAACCCAAAAACAGTAATCTTCTCACTCCCTACTCTGATTGTATTAACGACATTAAACAGTGGCTTCACCGTAATTTTTTGTTTTTAAACGAAGGAAAGACAGAATGCATCTTCTTCGGCGATGATGCTCCCTGTAACTTTGGTGCTCTAACTTCCAAATGCAGACCAACAGTTAAAAACTTGGGGGTGACATTTGACAAGGACTTAAAATTTGATAAACACATAGCGTCTGTAGTCAAGTAAGGACCATGGGAGACTGGGCTTTCAGTGTGGCTGCCCCCCGCCTGTGGAACTCTCTTCCTGACTGTCTAAGAGCCCCACAGTCTGTGGTTGACTTTAAGAGCGACTTGAAGACCTTTCTTTTCGACCAAGCATACTCTACCGCCTCATGATTCTACTTTTGATCTTAGCTGATATTGTTATTGATTTTAATTGTTTTATTTGTTTTATTGACATTTAATTCTGTTGCTCCTTGTAGCACTTTGAGATTTTCATTAATGAAAAGTGCGTTATAAATCGAATTCATTATTATTATTATTATTAAGGCCTGTTTTTATCAATTACGTCTTTTATACAAAGTTAAACCTTTTTTAAATCGTTTTGATTTAGAAAAGGCCATTCATGCTTTTATCACCTCAAGGCTTGACTACTGTAATTCCCTGTATGCGGGAATCTCCCAATCCTCCATTAGACGCCTTCAATTGGTCCAAAATGCTGCAGCTAGACTTTTAACCAACACTTCCAGACGTGAACACATTACCCCTGTTTTATTTTCTCTCCATTGGCTTCCAATTGATTTTAGAATTAAATTCAAAATTTTATTATTCACTTTTAAAGCACTCAATGGTCTTGCCCCACTATATTTGACTGATCTCGTAACTGTCCGTGAATATAGGAGAACACTGAGATCATCTAATACATTTCTCCTGTCCATCCCAAAGTCCAACTACAAACGTTGGGGTGACCGGGCCTTTTCTGTCGTTGCACCCAGTCTCTGGAATAAGCTACCTCTGGACTTGCGCTCCATCACTCATATGGAGTCTTTTAAATCTAATCTTAAAACCTTTTTATTCAGGCAGGCTTTTAATACCTAGTACAGTAGTTCTTTGACATTCTTGTTAGGTCTTAATTGTTGTTAGGTCTTAATTGTTTTTAATTTTTAACTGGCTGTTTTTTATTGTTATTTTTGATTGTTTGTTTTATTTCTGTATTGTTCAGCACTTTGTGCACCTTCTGGNATGATTTCTCATTTTTAATATCACAGTCCAAACTACTGTATTCCATAAACTTATGCCTTTTATTGAAGTTGATCTACCCCTGAAGCTGGTTCGATACTTTGGTTTAACAAAAATGTCCATACCCTTTAAATTGTAACAACTAATCCTTTTAGTAAAATAGATTTGAATGTGTGGTGGTAGTATGTTGTTCTGAGCCTTGAACATAATTAGTAAAATATAGTAATCCACCAAATCATAGAACTTAAGCGATTTCATTTGATAAAACAAAATACTAGAAGGATGACAATAGTATTTTCGTAAGACAATTCTTACAGCTCTTTTTTGTAAAATGAAAATTGATGGGTTAAAGATGGCATTTATGATTCCATGCAATAGAACAAACCAATTTAAAAGGCAACAGATCATTGTAATACTTGGTTTATTTACATAATGACTTAAATTACAGGAGTCCCTCTTTTATCGCGGGAGATCCGTACCCTGAAGCCCCACGATAAGTGAAAAACCATGAAGTAGAGATAATAGTACAAGTAGTATTAGTAGTTTTTATTTTATTTATTTTATATTTATATAAAGGTGTTTAAAACCCTTCCCACAATCTTGCAATATTCTAAACAATGTTTCTAAACTCTAAACGCTCTAAAAGAGCACAGCATGTCATGATTTCAGCTCTCTGCCAGCGCTCTCGGCCACGCCCTCTTCTCCGCTCTGCATGGAGATCAGCTGCAGGAGGAAGCTTCTCCCTCAGCTGTGGGCTGCACACGTGTGCTAAATAATTTCAAACAATTTATTTTGAATAAAAAATTCATGCCAATCATGCGTCTCATCCATCAGCCAGCCAGTTGTGTGTCATGTCCAATCTTACGCTGAAAAACCGCGATAGAGCGAGTCTGCGATAAATGAACGGTGAAGTAGCGAGGGACTACTGTAGTAGATGTTCAGTCCCTGAGCTGCTGGCATTCAGAAACTGAGCAGTTTTGTTGAATAGCCCTGGTATAAAAGATAAAAAATCTAGATTTAGACATCTGTAGAAAAAAAAACTATCCATAGTAGGCTAATAGTACTTGATAGATGGCATCTTCAGAGTCAGAGAATCTTTATTGTCATTTGCACCGTGGTACATGTGATGAAACGAGATTATGTACAGGGTCCCCAGTTACATCCAACAATAAAAAATGTAAGAGAAAAACAGTAGTAACATCTAAGATATGAACTAAGACAAACATCAACTAAAAATACACTAAGCCCTAGAGTACTGTAATAGAAAAACGTAATTACAAACAGCAGCACGAACATGAGTCTGTGTGAGCAGATGGTCACAGATGAACACAGCAACAAGAAAACAGATCAGCATCAGCATGATGTGATATTTTGCAGTGATTATTCTTATTATTTATTTATTCATGAGTCTAACAGCCTCAGGGTAGAAGCTGTTCCTCAGTCTAGTGGTTCTACATTTGATGCTCCTCAACCTCCTTCCTGAGGGGAGTGGGGCAAAAAGTGTGTGTGCTGGGTGAGTGGGGTCTTTCATGATGCAGGTGGCTCTTCCTGCATCTGGAGGTGTAAATGTCTGTGATGGTGGGGAGACTGACTCCAACAGACTTCTGTGCAGCCTTCACCACTCTCTGTAGAGCTTTCCTCTCTGCAACTGTGCAGCCTCCATGCCACACGTTGATGCTGGAGCACAGGACGCTCTCCACTGCACACCTGTAGAACGAGGTGAGAACTGGGCTGCTCAGACCAGCTCGTCTCAGCCGTCTGAGGAAGTAGAGTCCTTTGCTTCTGTGGCCGTCGCCATTTTGAACAGGGCAAATGAGGCGCTGACGCGTCGCGTAGGCCGCTGAGAAACATCCATAAGTTCAGAGGCGTAGCCAGAATTTCATGAAGGGCGGTTCGTTTAAAAGAAATCTGGACCTTTTCAGACAAGCATGCCTTGATAGCTCAGTGAGAAGAGCGTTGGCTCGCCGTTCTGAACCTTATGGGTTCAATTCCCACATGGGACAACGTTTTTTTTTTAATTTTTTATTCATTCCAGATTAAAAAAACACAAGAAAACTATTTACAAAACAACAAGAAATAAAGCATAAAGTTTTTTTAATCTGGAATGAATAAATAATCTAAAAAAAAAAAGTCATACCTTGTGGGAATCGAACCCACGAGGTCTAGATAAGGTTAGGAGCAGCTAACGGCGCAATGCGTTACCCAGTGNTGATAGCTCAGTGAGAAGAGCGTTGGCTCGCCGTTGAACCTTATGGGTTCAATTCCCACATGGGACAACGTTTTTTTTAAAATTTTTTATTCATTCCAGATTAAAAAAACACAAGAAAACTATTTACAAAACAACAAGAAATAAAGCATAAAGTTTTTTTAAATCTGGAATGAATAAATAATCTAAAAAAAAAAAGTCATACCTTGTGGGAATCGAACCCACGAGGTCTAGATAAGGTTAGGAGCAGCTAACGGCGCAATGCGTTACCCAGTGAGCCACCAGGACGTGTGTATTTTTGAGCTCCACATTTATTATAAACAAACCGCCCCTCATAGAATGACTAGTTGGGACTTCATAGGCAAAGTAATGCGTTTCCAGTGAGCTACCAGGACGTGTCTATATTTTAAGGTCCACATTTATAAACGAACGAACCGCCCCTCATAGAATGACTAGATGGGACTTCATAGGCAAAGTGGGCGGTTCGTTCGAACCGGGCGAACCGCCCCTGGCTACACGCATGATAAGTTCACCCTCCATGTTAAAAACTCTTCGTCTGACTCTTCGAAAAAGCAATAAGGCTGCAGAGTAACACACTGGCTGCTAACTGCTATAGAGAGAGCGCTCTCTCTAGCCCCCCTTAGGGCGGGGACCGCTTTTTTTCACGGACCACATCCGGCGCTGACAGGATATGGTCCGTGAGCAGTCGTCCGGTTGATTTAAGAGCCCGTAAATAAGTTTTTTTCGTTTTTACTGATAGATAATTAGTTATTAGCGGTACTGCATTTTAAATAAAAATAGCGCAAATCCGCTTATGAATTATAAAAGTTAGTCAATCCGCTATAGCGCTAACAAATTGTTTAGGTCCGCTATTAGCGGATTAGCGCTTTAGCGCTCCCCGGCGGTCTAGTGCCCAACACTGCCTTTTAGATATATTTTTTGCTACTTTACGTCGCTGTTTTCATATATTTTTTATTTAGTTAGCTTTTTGCTGCTTTCAGATAGCATTTAGTTTTTTTTTTTAAGTTTTATTTAGCATTTTTTACTTTTGGTTATTATCATTTTGCTACATTTTTGTTAGCCTTTGTCTGCTTTTAACGTTTGACCAACCAATTGCTACTTTTAGCTTGTTAGCCTTTTGTTGCATATAGCTATTAGTCTTTTGCCACCTTTAGCAGCTGTTTTGATCCTTTTGGCTTTTAGCTAGCTTTTAGCTAATGTAGTGCATATTTCAGCTTGAACAGCTCAGTCATCCATCCTTCATGCAGGAAAACTTTCATATTGAAGTGAATGTCTGCTATAAGTGATTTTCTGAAGTCAGAGAGGATAATTAGGGATGGGGCCTCAGAGAATCAGCTCCGTGTGAAGCAGCGGAGGGAAAAAGAAGGAGTGAGCCCGGCTGCTGCTGTTAGTCATCGCTGATCCTGTCACTCAGCGCCGGTGCAGCATAGGGTCTGCTTCCTGTTAACAAGATATGTTTACAGCATCAGCACCGGGCCCCCACCGTCTGTGGATGTGTGCATTTACACTCCTTGTCAGTCTCTGAGATTGACGCTTCCACATGTCTGTTAAGTGTTAACTGGACAGGGGGAGCTGCCATCTTTCTGAGGTGGAGACAAATAGTGACAGGGTCCCTGTTCCTCCACGGCAGCACTCGGCGGGCCTTCCTTTCTTGGAGGGATGACGTGTCTAACCATTCCCACCATGGCGCAGTTCGCTCCCTCAGCTGGGGCCCTTCCTCCGTCGTCCTGCACATACATGAAGAGATGCTGATGCTTCCAGCACCATCATCTTCTCCTTCTTCTTCCTCCCACACGTTCGCTCAGAGTGTTTGTGTCTCTGCTGGCACCAGCGACTGCAGCGTCTCGTGAAGGAGATGGATATGATGAAAGGACAGGAGACGTGCTGCTTCCTCCCTCTGGACAAGACAAGGACTCTGAAAAAATGGACTTTTTTCAAACAACGAGTAGCCCTCAACAAAATTATTGTTACGAATGAAAGCAGAAGTATGATTGAAGTTGAAGAATCACTTAAAGCTCAAACAATCAAGGTTTTAATACGTGTGGAAGAATCTCACAGCAGCTGAGCCTCAAAGAGTCACTGTCACTCCCTGCTGAAGGCTCTGTGTGTGTCTGTGTGTGTGTGTGTGTATGTGTGTGTGTGTGTGTGTGTGTGTGTGTGTGTGTGTGTGTGTGTGTTTGGGGTGGGGTGGATTCACTGGATGTAAATCTACAACTTGTTAACTTTAGGAGCCCACTTGATTCAAGATGGCCGCCACAACTAAACAACCAGCAAACAATGAAATGACTTTAAGTTCCTTCTTTTTTACAGACACTGAGATGAAATTTGATGGTAGTTGACAGCAACTCTTCAAACTTTGTTTGAAAAGTTACCAATACCTACCTCTGTCCACCTGTTAGCAAAATATTTATCTCCCATAGCACCGTGGCATAGTGGTAATGGCGTAGTGCTAATGGCAGTCGTCCCCCAATCGGAAGGTTGGAGGTTTGAATCCCGGTTCCCCACACCATGTGTCGTTGTGTCCCTGGGCAAGACACTTAACCCAGAGTTGCTCCCGATAGGACTGGATGGCGCCTTGCATGGCAGTCTGCCGCTACCGGTGTGTATGAATGTGTGTATGAATGGGTGGATGGTTGTTATTGTAAAGCGCTTTGGGGCCCCTCATAGGGGGCTGGAAAACGCTATATAAATAAGCTCCATTTACCATTTAC
>JBBPBX010077040.1:5000-13732 GCA_038048925.1 Garcialebias charrua
GACTGTGCTGTGGTCCGGATTGATTGTCCCGACTGGTTCTGCTCCCCTTCCGGGTCGTCCCTTGCCTGCCTGCTGGTCCTGGGACTGTTTGGGGCCCGCTGTCTGGACGGCGTGGCGTGGGTCACGTCACGCGTCCTGCGGGCCGAGCTGAAGCCGACTGATGCCAGCTCAACCATTCACACAGGTCAGGTGTCGGTTGGAGTGGCGTCTCCAGGTGCAGCGGATTACACCAGGGTGGACTCTGGAACTACTGAGAGGGACTGTGCGTGGGGTTTTTCCCTTTTAACATATTTTGTATTGTATTGTATTTCTGAATTGCACTTTTATTCTGAACTGAACTTTAACTGCCTTTTTTAAACTGTAAATATTTTAAATAGGATTTTAATTAATTAAACTACTGTGCAATTTAAGGTGTGTGTGCGTGAAATTGTCTCAAGCCTCATCTGCAACAGGTCTACGTGCCTGAAGGGTAATTTTTAGTAAAGTTTTTAACCAAAATCACTTTCTTTTATTAAAGATTATTTTTTAAAATAGATTATTTATTTTTTTAAACTAAAGTTCCCAATTTTAATCATACCCGTCCGGCTACATTTGGCGTTGTTTGGTAGTTTTTGCAGTTTTGAGGCTGGGACATTTTTACTATTTTGTATTGTGACAAGCAGTGAGATGTTTTGTGTGTGCAGTGTGATAAGGACAAACAGCAGCAGTGCACCTGTTAACTCGTATTTTTTTATTTTTTTTTAAAGAGATCAGCAGGCCTCTACTGTGGCGCTGGTTATGTAGTGGCTCTCTGGGTTTGGAGAGCCATGTTCGTTGTGTTCGACCCTGATGGCAAGCTGGATCGACGGGACGTCGATTCAGTTTTCGGGGGTGAATGTAGCAGGATGACCTGCGGTCTTTGAAAGCACCACACATTTAGAGATGTGATTGGTGGGTCTGGGGCTACTTCCGGTATAAAAAGGGGGTAGTCCTCATTAGTAGACACGTCATCCGCGCTAGCGTTGCGCCAGCGTTGAGGTGCAGGGTCGCGATGATCAACTGTTCTCGCGACATGGACGAGTTTCCTGTTTCCCTCTGCTTTTGAGGTGGAACACAGTGAGTACTGAAGTGCCAGTTTTTCTGTTTCTTACAAATTCAGATTTTAATTCATATTTATGTTTGGTAGCTGCTGCTGTTTGTCCTTTGGCGACCGTCCTGTTCCCTGTTTGTTCGTGGCCGTGTGACTGTGCTGTGGTCCGGATTGATTGTCCCGACTGGTTCTGCTCCCCTTCCGGGTCGTCCCTTGCCTGCCTGCTGGTCCTGGGACTGTTTGGGGCCCGCTGTCTGGACGGCGTGGCGTGGGTCACGTCACGCGTCCTGCGGGCCGAGCTGAAGCCGACTGATGCCAGCTCAACCATTCACACAGGTCAGGTGTCGGTTGGAGTGGCGTCTCCAGGTGCAGCGGATTACACCAGGGTGGACTCTGGAACTACTGAGAGGGACTGTGTGTGGGGTTTTTCCCTTTTAACATATTTTGTATTGTATTGTATTTCTGAATTGCACTTTTATTCTGAACTGAACTTTAACTGCCTTTTTTAAACTGTAAATATTTTAAATAGGATTTTAATTAATTAAACTACTGTGCAATTTAAGGTGTGTGTGCGTGAAATTGTCTCAAGCCTCATCTGCAACAGGTCTACGTGCCTGAAGGGTAATTTTTAGTAAAGTTTTTAACCAAAATCACTTTCTTTTATTAAAGATTATTTTTTAAAATAGATTATTTATTTTTTTAAACTAAAGTTCCCAATTTTAATCATACCCGTCCGGCTACACAAGCATCCCAAGCCACTGTATTTTGTAGGGACAACCACGCCCATGGAGCTCCAAGGGTACACTAAGACCCTTAAATCTCTCAAAGTTTTTTCATACTCCAACAAGATCGTTCTCCAAGCAGTTAAAATCAATCTCAATTGACATTCAGTTGGTGGGAATGGCTTTTGAGCAAAAGGAACCAAGATGGAACTCTCATTAATCTTACTGCCTCACTTGATGTTAGGACAAATGCTATTACCTTGTATAAATTTATATATAGAACAATATCAGGATGGCATTTTAGTCGAAATACCCCTTTGGATAGGTAAGCGCAGACTCCCCTCTAGAGCCCAAGAGGAAATCCCTCTTGGCTTTAGGAGCAGACCTAATTCGGGAAGATTTTGTTTGGAGATCAACCCAGGCTGAATCAAAAAGGGAAAACTCCTATTTAAAATAAAAAGATCCCTTCTTTGGGCTGTCCAATTCTTCTCCAGTGGCTCCTCTGGGCCAGAACAATATTGTTGCTTGATACACTGGAGGTGAATTAACTGGCATTTGTAAATAAAATGTAAAGCACAGCTCAGGTGTCTGCAATGGTGAAGGTGAACGATGTCACAGCTGTTCTTTTTTTGTTGCTGTTTGTTTGATTTTCCTTTATTTTTTTCCTTTCTCTTTCTTTTTCTTTTCAATATCATTTATTAGCACACAAGCACAAAGGAAGATATACACCCATGTCCATCCATACAAATACCTCATAAAGTAATACCGGTACATCCATGATTTATCTTCAAGAACAACACTTAGATTATTATAAATAATCAACCCTCAAGGATTGTTTTTGCATGGGTGTTTTAATGTTTTTTATATTTGTGATAATGGGTGTGGTTTATCCTCTCCCTGTGCTGCCACCTTACCGTGGTGGAGGGGTTTGAGTGTCCCAATGATCCTAGGAGCTATGTTGTCAAGGGCTCCATGCCCCTAGTAGGGTCACCCAAGGCAGAGAAGTCCTAGGTGAGGGACCAGACAAAGTGCAGCCCAAAGACCCCTTATGACGAGTCAAATAAATGGATTCAATGTTCCCTCACCTAGACGTGGGTCACCGGGGCCCCACTCTGGAGCCAGGCCCGAAGGTGGACACGTTGGCGAGCACCTGGTGGCCGGGCTTTTACCCATGGAGCTCGGCCAGGCACAACCCGAAGAGGAGACGTGGGTCCCCCTTCCCATGGGCTCACCACCTATGGGAGGGGCAAAAGGGGTCGGGTGCAATGTGGGATGGGTGGTGGCCGAGGACGGGGGCCCTGGCGGTCTGATCCTTGGCTACAGAAGCTGGCCATTTGGACATGGAATGTCACCTCTCTGGTGGGGAAGGAGCCTGAGCTAGTGTGTGAGGTTGAGAGGTTCCGTCTAGAAATAGTCAGACTCACCTCAACGCATGGCTCTGGCTCTGGAACCAGTTTCCTTGAGAGGGGTTGGACACTCTTATACTTTGGAGTTGCCCCTGGTGAGAGGCGCCGGGCAGGAGTGGGCATACTTATTGCACCCTATCTTGGTGCCTGTACGTTGGGGTTCACCCCGGTGAACGAGAGGGTAGCCTCCCTTTGCCTACGTGTGGGGGGATGGGCTCTGACTGTTGTTTGTGCCTATGCGCCAAACGGCAGCTCAGATTACCCACCCTTTTTGGAGTCCTTGGAGGGGGTATTGGAGAGTGCGCCTCCTGGGGACTCCCTTGTTCTACTGGGGGACTTCAACGCTCACGTGGGCAATGACAGTGAGACCTGGAGGGGTGTGGTTGGGAGGAACGGCCCCCCTGATCTGAACCCGAGTGGTGTTCTGTTATTGGACTTCTGTGCTCGTCATGGATTGTCCATAACGAACACCATGTTCAGGCATAAGGGTGTACATATGTGCTCTTGGCACCAGGACACCCTAGGTCGCAGTTCGATGATCGACTTTGTTGTCGTCTCATCTGATCTGCGGCCGCATGTCCTGGACACTCGGGTGAAGAGAGGGGCGGAGCTGTCAACTGACCACTACCTGGTGGTGAGTTGGCTCCGATGGTGGGGGAGGATGCCGGTCAGACCTGGCAGACCCAAACGTATTGTGAGGGTCTGCTGGGAACGTCTGGCAGAGTCTCCCGTAAGACGGAGCTTTAACTCCCACCTCCGGGAGAGCTTTGAACACGTTCCGAGGGAGGCGGGGGACATTGAGTCCGAGTGGGCCATGTTCCGCGCCTCTATTGTCGAGGCAGCTTATCAGAGTTGTGGCCGCAAGGTTGTTGGTGCCTGTCATAGTGGCAACCCTCGAACCCGGTGGTGGACATCGACGGTGAGGAATGCTGTCAAGCTGAAGAAGGAGTCCTATTGGGCCTTTTTGGCATGTGGGACCCCGGAAGCAGCAGATAGGTACCGACAGTCAAAGCGGCATGTGGCTCGGGTGGTTGCTGAGGCAAAAACTTGGGCGTGGGAGGAGTTTGGAGAGGCCATGGAGAATGACTTCCGTACGGCTTCGAGGCGATTCTGGTCCACCATCCGACGTCTCAGGGAGGGAAAGCGGTACGCGACCAACACCATTTATGGTGGGGATGGCGTGCTGTTGACCTCAACTCGGGATGTTGTGAGTCGGTGGGCGCAATACTTCGAAGACCTCCTCAATCCTACTGGCACGTCTTCCACTGAGGAAGCAGAACCTGGGGACTTTGGGTCGGGCTCTCCAATCTCTGGTGCTGAGGTCACCGAGGTGGTTAAAAAGCTCCGCGGTGGCAAGGCTCCGGGGGTGGATGAGATTCGCCCTGAGTTCCTTAGGGCTCTGGATGTTGTGGGGTTGTGTTGGCTTACGCGACTCTGCAATATCGCGTGGACATCGGGGGCAGTTCCCTTGGATTGGCAGACTAGGGTGGTGGTTCCCCTATTCAAAAAGGGGGACCGTAGGATGTGTTCCAACTATAGGGGGATCACACTCTTAAGCCTCCCTGGTAAGGTCTATTCAGGGGTTCTGGAGAGGAGGGTCCGTCGGATAGTCGAACCTCGGATTCAGGAGGAGCAGTGTGGTTTTCGTGCTGGTCGTGGAACACTGGACCAGCTCTACACCCTCAGCAGGGTCCTGGAGGGCGCGTGGGAGTTTGCCCAACCAGTTTACATGTGCTTTGTGGACTTGGAAAAGGCATTCGACCGCGTCCCTCGGGGGTTCTGTGGGGGGTACTCCGGGAGTATGGGGTACCAGGCCCATTGATATGGGCTGTTAGGTCCCTGTACGACCGGTGTCAGAGCTTGGTCCGCATTGCCGGCAGTAAGTCAGGCTCGTTTCCAGTGAGAGTTGGACTCCGCCAAGGTTGCCCTTTGTCACCAATTCTGTTCATAACTTTTATGGACAGAATTTCTAGGCGCAGCCAAGGTGTTGAGAGGATCCGTTTTGGTGGCCTTAGAATCTCTTCTCTGTTTTTTGCAGATGATGTGGTCCTATTGGCTTATCAGATCGTGATCTACAGTTTTCGCTGGAGCGGTTTGCAGCCGAGTGTGATGCGGCCGGGATGAGGATTAGTTCCTCCAAATCCGAGGCCATGGTCTTATTATTATTATTCAAATCTTTTTATTCGTTTTATACATGTATGTACAACAATGAAACAAAAAAACAAAAACAAAACAGAATCATAACAGGTGCTGACATCACGCTAAAAAGGAGGGGAAAAGGGAGGGGGAGGGGTGGGAGGGCTATACATGTATACTCATGAGAACTTTGTCTGAAAATATAAAAGAAATGGCTGCCAAGTGACGTTGTATTGTTGAATGGAGTCGTTGATTGTATGTTTCAGATGTTCAAGCTTCAGATGGAACATAACATCTTCTATCCACTGCTTATGAGACGGAGGAGCGGCTCTCTTCCAATTGAATAATATTAGGCGTCTTGCAAGTAGTGTAACAAATGCTATGGCATTTGCCTGCTGCGTTGTTATTGGTGTAGTCGGAGGGACCACCCCAAATAGAGCAGTTAGAGCATTTGGAGCAATATTTCTCTTACATATGAATGTAATTGCCCCAAAGACTGACTCCCAAAAGGGGAGAAGCTTGGGGCAAAGCCAGAACATATGACTGAGATCAGCAGGACTGTGCCCACACCTGATACAAGATGGGTCCACGTCATGATACATTCTAGCTATTTTTTTAGGGGACAAGTGTAATCTGTGCAGCACCTTAAACTGTAACAGGCTATGTCTAATGCAAATTGAAGAGGAGTGGATTCTTGAAATTGCAGCCTGCCAGACTGTATCAGTAAGTAGTTCCCCTAACTCTTCTTCCCACAATTCTTTCAGATGTCTAAGTGATGGGGATGCAGCATTCTGAATTTTGCCATATATAGCTGATACTAAGCCTTTATCAGTTGGATTCATATCCAAACATTCATCTATCCACGTTATCTGAGGTAGCGTTAATGAGAAATTAGCTTTCACGTAGCTTCGTACTTGGAGATATCTGAAAAAGTCAGCCTGAGGGACACCAAAGTCCCTTTGTAGCTGATCAAAAGAAATAAAATGGCCTCTTTCAAAAAGATCCTTTATGCAAGTTATGCCTCTCTCGTGCCACTTTTGAAAGGATGGATCTATCAAGGATGGGGAGAAATGAACATTGAATCGCAAAGGAGATGCAATGAGTGCTTTTCTACTTTGGAAATGAGTCCTAAATTGGGACCATATCTTTAGAGAGCCCCCAACAACTGGATTATTTGTTCGATGGCGTTTACTCAATGGTAAAGGGCTACATATTAATGAGCTAAGCGAAACTGGATTGCTAGAATGTTGTTCCAGGCGGACCCATACTGGAGATTCAGCATCCGACTGATCCGTAAACCAGTATAAAAACTTATGGATATTGGTTGCCCAGTAATAGTAAAGGAAATTAGGTAGGGATAGTCCACCATCCTCTCTTTCTCTCTCTAGATATTCCTTCCTGATTCTCGGGATGTTTTTATTCCAGATAAACATAGATATATGTTTATTTAATTCTTTAAAGAACTTCTTTGGAATAAAGACTGGTATGGTTTGAAACAAATATAAGAACCTTGGCATAATTGTCATTTTTACTGAGTTTATTCTACCTACGAGAGACAGAGGGAGTTTTGACCACTTCTCCATATCCAATTTAGCCTTATTCAGTGCCTTGGTGAAATTTTTGTTAAACAAACAATTGTAGTCGGATGTTACACAGACGCCCAAATATTCAAAACTATCTTTATTGACTACGAAGGGGAAACTATGGAAGGTCATTTGGCGTGCCTTTTCGTTGATTGGGAATATGACACTCTTTGATAGATTCAATCTATAACCAGATACCTGCCCAAATTTTTCTATTAGATTTAGAGCAATAGGTATTGTTGTACCGGGTCTAGACAGGAAGAGTAGGAGGTCATCAGCGTAAAGGGACAATTTGTTTATGTGCCCACCCCTCTGCACACCAGCTATATTAGTAGAATCCCTCATCATAATTGCAAGAGGTTCAATAGCGATATCAAACAAAAGGGGGCTAAGAGGGCATCCTTGTCGAGTACCCCGTGAAAGTGGAAAAAACCTAGACGTGACCTTATTTGTTCGTATTGACGCATGTGGTGCTGTGTATAAAATGGTAATCCAAGTACAGAAAACTGGACCAAATCCAAATTTTTTGAGTGCAGTAAACAAAAAATCATATTCAATTCTGTCAAATGCCTTTTGGGCATCAAGGGATATTACTACTTCGGGTTCAACACTATGGGACTGATAGATAACATTAAAGAGACGTCGCAGATTACTGGAGATCTGTCTACCTCTGATAAAGCCCGTCTGGTCTGGGTAAATAAGTTTGGGAAGAGCATCTTCGAGCCTGCCTGCAAGGATCTTTGCCAAAATCTTATAATCACAACATAGCTGTCAGGTTTTGTAGGCATGACAGAACCCAATTGCAGACAAGAACTCTCACAGGGAGCCAGGAGTTTCAAAGAAGGAGTATTTAATGACAACAAAAATCATAAAGCAGTCTGTGTAGCAAAAACACTTACATGAGCTAGGAACACAGGGGAATACCAAACGATGCGGTTGCACTCACTGAGACACAGAACAGGGCTTATATACTCACAGACAAGACAAGACAAAATCACAAACACCTGGGGACAATTAACTAGAGACAATTAACTAGACACACAGAGCAGGACTGGGAAGACTAAACCTGAAACATGAAAAGTAAACTAGGCTGGGAAGACTAAACCTGAAACATGAAAAGTAAACTAGGAAGACTTGAGGTTAAGCTAATAGAAAATAAACAGAGACTAAACTGGAGGTTTAAAACTAAGAGACAGAACAGTTAAACTAATAGTAAATAAACACAGAGACTAAACAGACAGAACTGGAGGTTAACCTAATAGTTAATGAACAGAGACTAAAACTAGAGGGTTAACTAAAAGCAAAAACTGGGAAACTACCTGAAACATGAAGTACACTAGGATGACAGAAACTGGAGGTTACAACTAAGAGTAATAAAAACATGGAGACTAAAATCAGGAGGGAAACTAATAAATCACAAGGGGAACAGAAAAGACCAACAGATGCTCACTAGATGGTGCCATGGTTCCATCCTCACAGTAGTGCCATGGTTCCATCCTCACAATAACAAACTAATTGGACGATATGACTCACAGAGCAAGGGGTCTTTAGATTTTTTAAGTATCAGTGAAATAATTGCTTGTGTCATAGTTTCAGGTAGAGCCTTTTTGTCTAATATCTCATCATAAACTCTTAGCAGTAAAGGGACTAATTTTGGTGCAATTAAAAAAAAAAACTCTATGGAAAACCCGTCTGGGCCGGGTGCCTTTCCAGATTTCATTTTTGTGATAGCCTGAGTTATTTCTGATATAGTAATAGTGCCCTCCAACTTAGACCTGTCCGAGTCATCTAAAATGGGCATAGTCAAATTGCTGAA
>JBBPBX010077043.1:0-16962 GCA_038048925.1 Garcialebias charrua
GCTGGCTGCTCATATCATCACAGTCCCTGTGACCCACATCTTTAATCTGTCCATAAGCCAAAACACCATTCCGGATGCTTGGAAAACAGCCTTTGTTCTTCCTTTGCTGAAGGGAGGTGACCCCACCTCATTGAACAATTATCGACCGATCTCTAAACTCTGCATCTTAGCCAAGGTTCTAGAAAAACTGATAAACTCTCAGATCAAAAACTATCTGGACTCATTTAACATCTTACCTCTTCATCAATCTGGTTTCAGGAAAAAACACAGCACAACAACTGCTTCTCTGAAGGTTCTGAATGATGTTGTTGAAGCATTGGATGCTAAGGACTATTGTGCTGCACTTTTCTTAGACCTGTCTAAAGCTTTTGACACTGTGGATCATAACATCCTGTGTCATAAGCTCTCAGAAATCGGTTTCTCTGATCACACCATCGGTTGGTTTTCTAACTATCTTTCCAATCGGAGGCAATGTGTTCAACAAGCCTAATTTAGCAGAAGAAAGCAGTTTTTTTTTTGTTGCTGAATTATGTTTAAATAAAAAGAAACTAGCAAAAAGTTAGGAAATTAGATAAAAAGCTGAAATTATCAAAAAATAAATAGCTGAAAGTAGCTGAAAAGGCAGAAAGAAGCTTAAACGATCAGAAAAAGGTGGAAGGAGCTGAAATGAATCCGAAGAATCAGAATAAGCTTTATTATCACTGTACCGAAATAAAATGAGATGAGCTTAAAATTAGCTAAAAATGTGGAATTCGCTGATAAAGGTAAATTTAGTGCAAAACTATAGCTGAATTAGCAGAAATAAGTTGAAAGGAGCATAATCTAAAATTATCAGAAAGAAGTTAACTAGGCTGAAACTAGCAGAAATCACCACGAAAAACTTGAATTTATCTGAAAAAAGCTTAGAACGAGCTTAAGTTAGCAAAATTAAGTAGAGAGAGCACAATTTCGCTAGTTAGGAGATGAGCACAAAAAAAAGGAAATTATCTGAAAAAAAAGCTGAAATTAGCTCAAATGAGCTGAAAAGTAGCTAAAAAAGGCAGAAAGAAGCTTAAATGAGCAGAAGGAAGTGGAGAGAGCACATTTTTGCTGAATTAGTCTGAAAAACATTTGAGTGTGTGCAAAAAATTTGGAATTAGATGAAAAGGCTAAAATTAGCATAAAACAGCTAAATAGTAGCCGAAATAGCAAAAAATGCTGAAATTTGCAGAAATAAGCTGAAAGGAGCATAACAAACTGAAATTAGCAGAAGGAAGTTAGAAAAGGCAAGTTGTATTTATCCAAAATAATCAGAAATGAGCACAAAACAGCTGAAATTGGCTTAACAAAATGAAAAAGGAGCAGTAATAGGTTGTAACCAGATCTAAATATCTGAAGGATGTAAAATGAGCTTAATTCATTTCCTATGAGAAAAAAAATGGCAGAAAGGGCTAAATATTTTAAAAAGCTAAAGTTGCCACCAAAAGTCATCCTGAAGGAACCGAACATTTTGATGATTTGTTGAAATAGCACAAAAATTGTGGAATGAGAAAGATGCTGAAAAATGTACGGAAGAAAAATGGATCACAATAGTGTGAAGGCTTCATAAACATTCACACAATAATACACTTAATTCCCAGACTGTCCTTGTTATTATAATCATCATTATTAATTATAGATGAACAGACGGCTTTATGTAAGTGTCCCATCATGCAGTTCCATCCTGTTTGTTACCAGCAGGTTCCAGGTCCTCTTTATTTATTTATTTCTCTGTTTTCTCATTGGCTGTCTGCACTCCAGTGGACTACCCACCTGGTTTCTGAAGGAGAAGCAGATCATTTTGGTTTGACTCCATTCTGACTGGAAACTAATAGTATTTTTTTACTTATTTTTATATTTTTTATTAACTTTTCATTGTCATGGCTTGCATCTCCCGAATGGACAACAAGCTTTTTTAGGTATTTGTGGTAATTTCAACTAAACCTTTGTGGAGACATCGACTCCACAGACCCCATAAATGCCTTTAAGTGAGGAAAGGCTTTGGACATTCGTTGCTCTGAATGTGTACAAGCAACAAATTACTTGATAAAGATGGGAAATAAGCAAACTATATTCACCGACGAGCAACTTGACGCTTACCAGGTAAGCTGGCACGCTGTTGAAGGACTGTGAGCAAAATAACATGAAAACTCATTCCTATTAATTTAGAGCAACAGCAACTGTTCAACTAGATATGAAGGATTCAGAGAAATTATATTGAAATTAAAAGTGAAGAAAAGTTTTGTGCTTCATTAATAATGTCAACGTTTGAACGGCTTCAGGTTTTTTTTCACATAAATATAATTACATTTAATCATACGACTGTCTCTTGTTCATTTATTAAAACAAAGAAATGCAGTGGATGCATTAGATTTCAGTAGTCCCAGACTTTTATTTGTTTAATGGTAAACATAATCCTGATCAGTTTTCTTACAGTTTGACTCATCTTGTTGAGCATTCATCTCAAAATGTGAGGGATCTCCACTGAGCAGTGATCTGAAACATCTCCTTTATTATCCCTTTATCAATAATCAGCGTTGTTTTGTCCCACTTGTGTTTTATAGTGTGATCAGCTGGGAGTCAATAATTAATGTTAAGTCAGTCGCATACGGTGAAACTCTACTCTCAGGACTCAGTTTGGTTCTCAAGAGCCTCTCTGGTTACTGATGTCTCTTTAAAAAATGGTTCTTACTCTAGTTTTTCTGTTTGTTTTGTAGCTGCAGATTTCTCTCCTTTAGGTTTTAGTGTGAGCTTTGACGATGGGTTCAACCCCACAAACACCACTTCAATTACTGATACACATTTATCAGAACTCAACCATCATCAGGTCACCTGCGCAGACCAGGACTTCCTTTATTAGTCCTGTTTCTAACAGGTGATGGTGTGCTGTGAGCACGGCTCAGACAGCTGCAGAAATGAAGTGAGGTGCTTCCTGTGGGGGGCTGCTGGATGACACTCGTGCCAAAGACATGCATGTCAGACAACAAGCGGATCATGTTGCTGCATGTACTGGCACACACATCATGGCTGTAGGGGGAACAAGATACCTCTATGAGCATTTTAAAATAATTTAAAGGAACTGGAATGCTCTTTAAAGAGTATGGTCATCTTTGATGTTCTGTTAAATGCTTATAGTTCCTACCTTATCACTGATTTCAGCCATAGGGCACAGAGACCGGAGAAAAGGCAGACGTCTTCGTCCAGTTTAAGCTCATGTCAGCAAATTTCATGCTCATTAAACAAACATCTTCTCAAAAATGACAAAACAGTGTGAAAGAACGCTACACTTTAATCTTCTACATGTTTGCTTGACACTGTTTGCTTAGTTTGTTGCTATTCTCTCAACCAGACATTGTTTGTGCTACGTAGATGTGTGGTTTCAGCACTGAGACGTGTAAAGGTTGATAGTGCGATTACATGCGCTGCTGCTCAGGTGGGCTGATCAACAGACTCGCAGCCTCAGCATCACATAAGCCGTTTTCGCATTGCACAGCCCTCCCCGGCCCAGCTCGTCCGGGTTGTCCCTGAGCCCAGCCTGGCTCGCCCCCGCTCATTTCACATTGTGTGGAGAGCCGCCTTGACGTGGGTGGGGAGTTCTCTTGAAGTGGGTGGGGAGTTCTTGTAAGTGTGCGCGCTTGGTGTGTGTTAAGAGAGGTGGAAAGAGAAGGGATGGAGACGCCGCTAATGTCGAACCGGTTAACACCATAGGGCGGCCGTGGTGTAGTGGTAATGGCAGTCGTCTCCCGATCGGAAAGTTGGCGGTTCGACTCCCGGGACCCGCACCATGTGTCGTTGTGTCCTTGGGCAAGACACTTAACCCTGAGTTGCTCCCGGTAGGACTGGAAAGCACCTTGCATGGTAGTCTGCCGCCACCGGTTTATGAATGTGTGTAGCATTCAATATATGTGTAGCACTTTGAGATTTTCAGTAATGAAAAGTGCGTTATAAATTGAATTAATTATTATTATTATTATAGACTTTACATGGGCATAGCCAGGATTTTATGAGGGGCGGATCGTTTAAAGGAAACGTGGACCGTGAAAAAGAAACACGCCTCGGTGGTTCACTGGAAACGCGTCGGTTTGCCGCTCCAAACCTTTTCTCGACTCGGGTTCGAACCTCACTTGGTTGGACTTGTTTTACGTTTGTCTTTTATTGGATTAAAAAAAGGAGTTTGTGTTAACCACTGGCATATTAAAGGTGCAGTCTGCAGTTTCTGTTGTGCAGTCTGTAAGTTTTCTAAAAATATATTTTTAACAAATTTCTTCACTCTGTCACTATCTCCTGACAGACTGATGTTAGACAAAGTAATCTCTGAAAAAAACTATATTCCCCTTGCTTCTCCAGGTGTTACTAAAAGCATTTCTAAAAAGCCACAGTGACCCGCCGTTAACCAGCCAATAAAAACAGAGTTTTTAACCAGCCAATAAAAACAGAGCTTCTCACGCTCCTAACCCACGCCCCCGCCTGTCCCAGCCCCAGCGGCCGCGCACGTTCTCGTTCAAAGGATTGCAAAGCGATGCAAAACTGTTTTGTATGTGACACAAATGTATTAAATTCCCCTTCTTCATCCCTGATCTGGACTTTTCTTTTGTTTTTTTGCCAAAAGTCAAGTGATCGCTTCCTCCTCCACTGACTCCATGACTGAAATGAGGAAATGAATGAATTTGTCACGAGCGAATTAAACTCGGGTTCAACGTGGCTGCGCGAGGCTCTAGCAGATTTCATGGTGTTCTGGTGTGCTGGACCAGCGCTCCATGTTTTTATTTTATTTTTTAGAACGTTTTATTAACATATAATCACAGAACTTCAGCGAGAGCAAGGGGGAGCAGAGCCATATATGGCTCTGAGGGGGAGGGACCAGAATGCTTTCCCTGTTGAAAATTTTTCTAAGTGCTACTTTCTACAAAAACTGCAGAGTGCACCTTTTATTTATTTTTTATCCAATAAAAGGCAAACGTAAAATAAGTTCAACCAAGTGAGGATCGAACCCGAGTCAAGATAAAATTTGGAGTGGCAAACCAACGCGCTTCCAGTGAACCACCGGGTATGTTGCTCTTTCAAGTTCCACTTTTCTTTTTAACGGATCGCCCCTCATAAACTCCTGGTTACGCCCATGTAAAATAAGCTGATTTGTAATCAGTTATTAACAAAAATTAAACTCAGAAACACTAACATATATTCAGCTAACAATTTTTTTAGGCGTTTCTGTAGTTAAATTTTAATGAAATTCAGCTCGCGCTGAAAAGAGGAAATGCTCTCTATGGATGCGCGCTTCGTGTTATTTACGTTTTAAAATAAGCTGATTTGTAATCAGTTATATTAACACACATTAAACTCAGAAACACTAATATATACTGTATATTCAGCTAACCATTTTTTTTAGGCTTTTCTGTAGTTAAGTTTTAATGAAATTCAGCTCGCGCTGAGGTTGTTGTTAGAACGAGTTGATGACTCAACACGCTGATGACTCAACACGCAGCAGTCCCGCCCCTGCTGCAAACAACAAATCAAATGATGAGCACTACATGACGTCAAACTGGGCCCGGGAGCTCGGCCCGCTTAGAACCTCCGTCGGTCGGGTTCTAAAACTCGGGCTGACGCCGGCCCGAAAAGGCAAATGCAAACAAGATGAACCCGGGTTAGAAGCCGGGTCGGGCCGGGCTGGGCCGGGGAGGGATGTGCAGTGCGAAAACTGCTATAGATTCCTGTAGTAACACAGATGTTTGTTGAGAAAACAGCAGCAACCTAAACAAACAGTGTTGTGCAAAAGTGTGGAGGTTTCACGATTAGCTAATGTCACAGTCTTTCACATTTGTGAGAAATAGTTGGTTTGGGTTGAAAAAAATCTAAACAACAGGCCCTCGTTTGACTAACCATTAGTCTAGCTTGGACAAAGACTTCTGCCTATTTCTCCACACCAATGCATTCAAAAATGACCAGACTATCCCTTTAACACAACTCACCAATGGATTATTGAGAAAACCTGATGAACATCCATCCATCCATCTATCCATCCATCCATCCATCCACCTATCCATCCATCCATCCATTATCTTTACTTGCTTCTTCTTTTCTGGATCACGGGGTCACTGGTGTCCATATCCAGCAGTCGCTGTGCGAGAGACTGGACAGGTCTCCAGTCCATCACAGGGACACATAGAGACAAACGAGACAAACCACCACTCACTCATACTCACACCTCAAACACTTTGTCGTAAAACATCATCCTCTCTGTATCTTAGCAGTTTCTCTTATGTGTTCTTTGATTTGCTGTTTTCTCTTGTTGCAGGATTGCACATTCTTCACTCGCAAAGAAATTTTGCGGTAAGATATTTAGTAGCTGCATCTTTTTCTGATGAGTTCTACTAAGTTGTTGACTAGTTGTAGACCAAACAGTTTCACCACTTGTTTTTCCTACTCAGCAAGTACAGTAACTATAAGATAACTATTGTGTACCAGAACGTTCGGCCTTTTTTCTTGTTAATCAATCTCTCCAATCTGGTCATATTTCCCCTGTCTTGAAGTCATTTATAATTAAACCCCTTCTTAAAAAAACCTACCCTCGATCCTCATGACCTGACAAATTACAGACCCATTTCCAACCTTCCCTTCCTCGCTAAAGTTTTGGAGAAATTAGTCTCAGTTTATACAAGAACATCTACATGACAATAATATACTGGATAAATTTCAATCAGGTTTTCGAACAGCACATAGCACTGAAACAGCTCTTGTCCGGGTCACAAATGACCTGTTGGTCACTGCAGACCGTGGTTCCTCCTCTCTCCTTATTCTCCTTGATCTTTCGGCAGCCTTTGATACCATTGATCATTACATTCTGCTCCAACGCTTACAGCATTTTGCAGGACTTACTGGCACTGCCCTGGAGTGGTTCCAATCATACCTGACAGACAGAACAGAGTTTGTCTCCATTGGGCGTGCCAAGTCATTTAGCCATCCTGTTTCTTGTGGTGTGCCCCAGGGATCAGTTCTGGGACCCCTCCTTTTTAACTTATACATGGTACCACTTGGGTGTATTATCAGCAGCTATGGGGTCTCATTCCATTGCTATGCTGATGATACTCAGCTGTATCTTAAACTGGGTAGCAATGTGTCTGAGACCCCATCTATATCTACATAATCTTCTTCAGCTTCTCCATTTTCTCCCCTTTCTTCTCTTTCCACGCTCACAGCGTGTCTGGAGGAGATAAAGACATGGATGCAGCAAAATTTCCTTCACCTTAACAGTTCAAAAAACGGAAGCAATTCAAATTGGTACTTCACATCAAATTCAACAACAAAAAATCCTCTGTATCACTTTCTCTGGTCAGAACATTTCTCTTTCCAGTACAGTCACCAATCTTGGTGTTATTTTTGATCTGCAACTCACCTTTAAAGCCATATAAAGCATATCTGTAAAACTTCTTTTTTTCATCTTCGAAATATTGCAAAGCTTCGGTCTACACTATCCTTCAATGATGCAGAAAAGCTCGTCCATGCCTTTGTCTCCTCCAGACTGGATTACTGCAATGCACTTCTCTTCGGGATTCCTGGCAAGAACATACAAAAACTACAGTATGTCCAAAACAGCGCTGCCAGGGTCCTGATGAGAGTGCGTAAGTATGAACACATCACTCCTGTACTGCGTTCACTACACTGGCTTCCTGTTTCTGCCCGGATCACTTACAAAATGTATCTGCTCACCTTCCAGTGTTTGTACGGTAATGCACCATCTTATTTAAAAGAACTTCTCACTCCTCACTGTCCTTCCCGCACTCTCCGCTCTTCCAACACTCATCTTCTTCTCACTCCCAGGTCTCGGTCTCGCACAATGGGAGACCGGGCTTTCTCCTGCGCTGCCCCTCGGCTGTGGAACGCCCTGCCCTCATATCTGAGGGCCCCACAGACCGTGACATGTTTTAAAAAAGGTCTTAAAACCTTTCTTTTTATCCAGTTTTTTAATTAATTAATTGTGCTTTTGTTTTTATTGCACCCAGTTTTTATTTGAGTATTTTATCTGCATTTTGTGAATTTTAAGTTTTTGATGCAATCATCTGTGAGGCACTATCCTCTTGGTTGTTCCTCCTCTTAGTTGCATTTATGGTTGATTTTTATCTTGATTTCATTTAATGTTCATTGTAGCACTTTGAGATCTGTTGTATGTAAAGTGTATTATAAATAAAAGTTATTATTATTATTGTTTGGTGCAGTGTAAGTATGATGCACTTTACCAGGCGAATGTGGCATGTCAGTTCTCAATCACAAGCAATTTTTTTTCTCAAACTTTTTGGGTTCAGGTACCCCTTACAGGGGAGAAAAAGTTTCTGGGACCTCCTCATAACCCTCATGTTTATTAAATAATTTTCTTCAATTTGTCTCTTTAATGCAATGGAAATATTTGTGTAACATAAATACATAAGACCTGTTTTTTATTAGGGTTAACACAATTTTTATACATTTAAACATGGGGTATTTTTCATTTAAGACAAACTTAATTAACAAAATGTTTAATTTCAACTTACAAAAATTACAGTTTTGAGAAACTAACAGCATCTTAAACCATTTTAAAACTTTACGTATTCACACAATGAACATAATAAATGTATGTCCACTTGTTCAAATTATTACAGAAAACTGAACAGCATCATAACAGCAGTAGTCATACCAAGTAGCAGGGCTTAATCTGTAAACCGATCAATACTGAAATGTAAATAGAGAGTGGTCCGGTGGAGTGGTGAGGGAGGACTGTGGGTCCTTCCCCAAAAACTTGAATAAAGTACAGTACATGTGATTTTCTGCATTTTGGTGTATTTTAACAGGTTGTATCTATGTGCTTGCTAAAAAAAAATTTAAATAAAAAAAAAACAGGGAATTTATTTTTTTAATTTTTGCGGACCCCCAAGAGCCAGCTCGCGGACCCCCTGGGGTCCAGGGACCCTAGTTTGAGCACCACCGCTATAGATCTCCAACGTCCCCACCTCTATTGCTTTAAATTGCAGCTGAAATAAGTGAAATCTAATGTCAGTCACATTTTAAAGCTGTTTTAGCACAATAAGTTAATTCTAACTGACCCATAATTTAGAAGACTTTTGCTTCTGAAATTAAAAATTGATTTCATGTTTTGACAAAGCAAATAGACTTTTTTTTTATAAATGTATGACGCTGTTTATTAACTCGTAATTTTCACCTTCCATCCATCCATTTTCGTCCGCTTATCCGGGGTCGGGTCGCGGGGGTAGCAGCCTAAGTAGGGAGGCCCAGACTTCCCTCTCCCCAGCCACTTGGAGCAGCTCCTCTGGGGGAATCCCAAGGCGTTCCCAGGCCAGCCGAGAAACATAGTCCCTCCAGCGTGTCCTGGGTCTTCCTCTGGGTCTCCTCCCGGTGGGACATGCCCGGAACACCTCACCAGGGAGGCGTCCAGGAGGCATCCTAACCAGATGCCCGAGCCACCTCAACTGGCTCCTCTCGATGTGGAGAAGCAGCGGCTCTACTCCGAGTCCCTCCCGGATGACTGAGCTTCTCACCCTATCTCTAAGGGAGAGTCCAGCCACCCTGCGGAGAAAACTCATTTCAGCCGCTTGTATCCGAGATCTTGTTCTTTCGGTCATAACCCAAAGCTCATGACCATAGATGAGGGTGGGAACGTAGATCGATCGGTAAATTGAGAGCTTTGCCTTTCGACTCAGCTCTCTCTTCACCACGACAGACCGGTACAGCGCCCGCTTCACTGCGGACGCTGCACCTATCCGCCTATCGATCTCACGCTCCAGTTTTCCCTCATTCGTGAACAAGACCCCGAGATACTTAAACTCCTCCACTTGGGGCAGGACCTCCTCCCCGACCCGGAGAGGGCATGCTACCCTTTTCCGGCTCAAGACCATGGCCTCGGATTTGGAGGAACTGATCCTCATCCCGGCCGCATCACACTCGGCTGCAAACCGCTCCAGCGAAAGCTGTAAATCACGAACTGATGAAGCCAATAGGACCACATCATCTGCAAAAAACAGAGAAGTGATTCTAAGGTCACCAAAACGGATCCTCTCAACACCTTGGCTGCGCCTAGAAATTCTGTCCATAAAAGTTATGAACAGAATCGGTGACAAAGGGCAACCTTGGCGGAGTCCAACTCTCACCGGAAACGAGCCTGACTTACTGCCGGCAATGCGGACCAAGCTCTGACACCGGTCGTACAGGGACCTAACAGCCCATATCAATGGGCCTGGTACCCCATACTCCCGGAGTACCCCCCACAGAACCCCCCGAGGGACGCGGTCGAATGCCTTTCCAAGTCCACAAAGCACATGTAAACTGGTTGGGCAAACTCCCACGCACCCTCCAGGACCCTGCTGAGGGTGTAGAGCTGGTCCAGTGTTCCACGACCAGCACGAAAACCACACTGCTCCTCCTGAATCCGAGGTTCGACTATCCAACGGACCCTCCTCTCCAGAACCCCTGAATAGACATTACCGTAATTTTCACCAGTAAAGTAAAATGTTAAAACGTGCAAATGTTTCATTCAGGAAGTCTCAACACATCATGTTTCATAAACAAATACAAAATGCAAATGAAACTGAAAATGCAAAGTAAAATGACTAAATATAGACGTTATAACAACGCGATTGGTGTTCTGCAGCCAGCTGTTTTTTAGTGGCTATCACGTTGTTTTAAAAAAAAAAACTTTGAAAGCAACTTTTTAGACAAAGTGGGACTCTGTCAATGGGTTATGAACAATTAACATCTTACCTGTCATAGGTAATTCTTTGAATGACTCAATTTATAAAAACTGTTTAATTCTGATGAGCTAACTGCTACGTTCATGTTTTGACATGTTACCCGTGGTTCTAGAAGGTGAAAGTTGAAGTGCTTTTAAATTAGATATAATTGGGGTGTGTAGAAGTTTCCTGCACTTCATGATCTTATTTAAACACAACCTTCTGTTCACACATTCTACTGTTACACCATAATAATGTAACAGCATGCTGTAAGCTGTCTGATCCAATATTAAGAGGAGATCACAGCATTTGAGTGCCTTTGTACCTTCAAGTTTATTTAATCTATCTTAATCTATCTTAATCTTGGACAGAATCATCTCCCTATAAGTTTTTTTATAAGAACATAAACAGGTCCATGAATAAATTGGAGGGAAAAAAACAGTTTTCCATATGTAATATGTTTAACATTTCCATAACCTGGATATCGTCCATAGGCAAATGCAATGTTGAATACCAGACAGCCAGAGGCCTTTCCACTGTTTTCATGTTCAGTGCTGAGGCAACATGAAGCCATTTGCATGTTTTCCTTTGTAAAATGTTCCACCTAGTTGGTACGATTAGGAGGCATGGCACACGTTGTCAGTATATATAGCTAAATATTGTTTACACCTGTTTGTTTTACAATGGCATGAAGATGTAAGGCACAAAAT
Source organism: Garcialebias charrua (assembly GCA_038048925.1). Taxonomy (NCBI): domain Eukaryota; kingdom Metazoa; phylum Chordata; class Actinopteri; order Cyprinodontiformes; family Rivulidae; genus Garcialebias; species Garcialebias charrua. Next base: position 11,441 of record JBBPBX010077043.1, read on the forward strand.
AAATTGTTCAAATCTGTTTTCATGTTTTTTTTTTAGATTGCATGGCAGGTACCATGAGCTGGCTCCACACCTCGTACCAATGGACTACACAAATGAACCTGACTGTAAAATACCTTTAGCGTTGATAGTTGACATGCCGGAATTAAAGGTAAAAAAAAAAGATGACCGTTCTTCAAAATGCGGCTTCCATTAAATACAGTCATAACTTCAAAAACAGTTCAGTCTATCGCAAGATTTTTGTCCTTCCATCAGTACTCTGAATTAAGTTGTGGTTTTGTTTCTTTTTTTAAACATTTATTTATATATTTTATTTTGAATCATCTAAATGTGATGCCTACTGTACCTTTTAATGTTGACCATCATCTTGGCAATAAAGGAACTTTTAATTGTCATCATAACTGATTGGATTGTATTACAGCAGCAGTATATTGCACTATTACTGTAATTTTAATTTATTTTTTAGAATTTCAGATGTACATACATTTATATTAAACCTGTACACTATATGATCTGTGCTGTCAAAAACCTTGAATGACTCAACCCATCCATCCATCCATCCATCCATTCATTATCTTTTACCCGCTTCTTCCATTTTTGGGTCACGGGGGTCGCCAGTGCCCTTGTCCAGCAATCACTGTGTGAGGGGTGGGGTACACCCTGGACAGGTCGCAAGTCCATCACAGGGACACATAGAGACAAACGCTCATTCACTCTCTCACTCACACCTATGGACAATTTAGAGTTACCAATCAGTCTAACGTGCATGTTTTTGGTCTGTGGGAGAAAACCGGAGTACCCAAAGAAAACCCACGCATGCGAGAGAACATGCAAACTCCACCCAGAAAGGCCCCCGGACCGGGATTTGAACCAGGGACCTTCTTGCTGAGAGGCAACAGCTCTACCAGTTGTGCCACCTTTCCAAAGAAAAAAGTACAGAAAATAAATTTACAATTGGGACATTTCTAAGTACCTTTGCAGACCCTTGGAGATAGAATACATTAAGTGATCTTTGTGCTTTTATAGCAGCTCACCTAGCCTCTTAAATTCAAATCTCGGTCAAAGAGCTCATGGCAAGTTATTAAAAGTGGTGTTGATTTTTTTCCCTTCTAATTATCTGACATAAAACCTTAAAAGGAAACAATGACATTGTTCACAAGTGCATAATTAAAAGTGTCTTCTGATGATGCTTTACTGGATCTAAATTTATCATATGTTTTGTCTAGTCAGGCAATTAACCCAGATATCAAATTATAGTTATTTAATAGAATTTAACAAATAATTATTAATTGATTCTATGATGTTAAAAAATAGCCCAGAAAGAATATTAAAAAAGCTAAAAAAAAAAAAAAAACTGTTCCGTCCTGGGTTCATATCCCGGACGAGCCCCCATTCTATGTTGTGCTCTATCCAATGGTGGCCAGAACATACCATGAAGGTGATACATCTTGTGCACATAAAAAAAAACACACAGATGAGTTGATTTATTATATTTTATAAAATAAAGTGATATAATCACAGATGGTTATTTACAAGAGGAACTTTTACCAAAGAGCCCAGATCAAAATAACAAACAAACCAATACTGTCTCACTGCAATAAACTTACTTTACTTTATAACTAAATTAAATAGCTTATTTTTCTACAATTAATAAATAAATAAACAAAGACAATTTCTCACCTTCCTAAAACAACTTTACAAATAAAATTGCCTATGATGGGGAATGAATGGGCAACACTTTTGCAGCTCATCTTTGTGCCACGCTGTCTCATCAGGCAGCCTATCTGCACCCAGCTTTTTCATTTAGGCAGGTTACCTGGACACCAGTTCACACACACTGGACACTCACAAACACACCTTATGACAGCATAATGAATTAATGTATATTTTATTCCTAAAATAACATTTCTCATCAAGATATTGTTGCACCTTTGAACAAACACATATTTCACGTTGCAACTTTTTCTCCCCCAGTTCCTTTATGAAGTTTTTTTTTCCCCTTTGTCCTGTTCGGCATTGTGGCACTCAGAATTATTGTCTAAGTGTCGAGGTGATACCCAACAGATTTACTTTCACAAGCAGAGCATTATGGCTGGCCTCAATGCTCCACTTGATATATACATAAAACTTTATTAGACTTTGCTTTGGGTTTGTTTAAGATGTAATGGACACTGGGATGAAAAAAAACAAAGAAGAAAACAAAGCTTAAAAAGTGAGAGAAAGGGTAAAAGAGAAAGAAAGTGATAGGCGTATAGGAGAGAGAGAAATATAAAGAGAACACAAATCAACATCATTGAAGTCTGCCTCTAGACCTGCGGAGAGAAAAATATCCCCGTACGGGCCACCAGATGTAAGGGGTTAAAGGGGGGGTCAGTTTAATACTGACCTCCTTTTTACCTTAATTTACTTATTCAGATTGAATAGTAAATTCACGGATTCTCTTCTTTTTCAGTTTACCCAATATTTCTGTGATCTTTATGATGGATAAATAAACAGAGCCATTAAGTGACAATGGACACGTTAACTTAGTTTGATATGTCAAAGAGACACTATCATTTATTTAAAATAAATCAACTAAATTAACACCATTACACTTGATTGACATGATTTCACTTTCTTTCAATTCAAATACGTCAGCACACTTGAATTCAACACAACAGACATAAATATTAGATGTTACACATATTTAGTCTGAGGGGCATTTCAGCTTAAAATATAGTTTCCAGCTTAGGTTGAGAGGGAAAAGAAATAGGAGGAAAGATTTAAGAAGAACATTATCCTGAGCATGAGACCAGAGTGACACTTCCCATCAGACTTCTGCTAAAATCCAGGTACGTTTTGTAAACAGCTCCTTTACCTTTTGACGACCGCCCGGTAAGAGGGAAGACACCAGCCTTCAGATGCACAGAGTCCTTTAGTCCCAGCACGTCCAAAACTGGTTTTAGTTTACGTTTCAACGTCTCCTGGCTTCCGCGTTGGTCATCAGAGAATATGTCAGCTTCAGGCCTCTGACTTCAAGATAAACTTATTCCAGGAGGGAATAAACAAAGTTTTGAGCTCGGCTTGTTCGAAGTAGACTCATAACAGCCTGTTATCAGTCCTTAGCTGAAGACGCCGGTCGTTAGCTCTTGACCACACGTGTCCAGCTCTTGGGAAAGTTCACATCTCTTTGGAAGTTCCCAGCAACTCTCTGGCGCGTTCTCGCACAGTTTAGAACTTAAAGAGCAGGCACAAAGAGAGGAGTTCACTTGTCTTATCAGAACCCAAGGTTACAGCAGCAGAGGGAAATTGTTTAGGAAAAGACAGAGCAGCTGGAGCCTTGTTCATGAAAAACAACGGATTAAACTGTCTTCTTATTTCTAAACAAAACAGTCGGGTCTCTGTGACCCGCAATTTCACCTTTAACATAGCAGTGAACATAGTTTAACTCTCACAGAATAACACAGCTTAAAAAGCACACATCATGAAAATGACAAAAGTTATTCTTTTGATCACATTAGAATAAAATCAAAGATAGAAATAGTCTCTTTTGGTGACTATATTTATCAGATTATAGCTAAATGAATGATTTTGTAGTAAATGTCTTGCTTTACTGAGAGGTCAGTAAAGGTCATCACTGGACAGTTCAAAAACCTTAATTTGACCCTGGGTAGGTCCACTACAACAGCATAATGAATGAATGTATATTTTATTCCTAAAATAACATTTCTCATCAAGATATTGTTGCACCTTTGAACAAACACATATTTCACGTTGCAACTTTTTCTCCCCCAGTTCCTTTATGCAGTTTTTTTTTTCCCCTTTGTCCTGTTCGGCATTGTGGCACTCAGAATTATTGTCTAAGTGTCGAGGTGATACCCAACAGATTTACTTTCACAAGCAGAGCATTATGGCTGGCCTCAATGCTCCACTTGATATATACATAAAACTTTATTAGACTTTGCTTTGGGTTTGTTTAAGATGTAATGGACACTGGGATGAAAAAAAACAAAGAAGAAAACAAAGCTTAAAAAGTGAGAGAAAGGGTAAAAGAGAAAGAAAGTGATAGGCGTATAGGAGAGAGAGAAATATAAAGAGAACACAAATCAACATCATTGAAGTCTGCCTCTAGACCTGCGGAGAGAAAAAAAGACAAAACCGAGAAACCACAACAACAAAACAACATATACAGTATAATGATACTTGTAACATAATTAGAAAGTATTTTATACGGTACATGGTGATACAAGATGTATTTAGTGGCCACCACAACCCAATAGTGGATGTGGGGACCCACAGACCCGCCCCCACAGGACATGATGGTAACACAGGAATATCTGCATTTCTAGGGTGCAACAATATTATTAGATTTATATATCTTTATGGAACAACGTTTGTAGTAATATTATTACTGTACTGTTTTGTGTACAGGAAAACCCGTTCCGCACTAGGATTGTGGAGGCTTTCTCAGAGGACGGGATGGGGAACCTGAGCTTCAATGAATTTGTTGACATGTTCTCAGTCCTCAGTGAAACGGCACCAAGAGAACTTAAGGCCATTTATGCTTTTAAGATATATGGTAATAACAAAATATAAACACTCAACTTGTTTTTTTATTTTCACGTTTCCTGGAAACAAAATCAAGTTAAAATTAGCCCTAATTATGTTTTGCTCTTAGATTTCAATGTGGATAATTACCTGTGCAAAGAGGACCTTGAGAAGACTCTAAATAGGCTGACAAAAGAGGAGCTGACTCCTGAGGAGGTTGTGTTGGTGTGTGAGAAAACCATCGATGAGGCCGATTTAGACGGGGACAATAAACTCTCTTATCCTGACTTTGAAAACATGATATCCAGAGCTCCAGATTTTTTAAGGTAATCCTTAAAAGAAAAGTGCTTGAATAATGGACGTCATTATAAACTCACATACAGCGTACCTTCAGTTAAATTATCTGTAACTGATGTTTGTGCTTTTGTTATAAAAATACAGCTACTGTAACTTTGCTTGTTCCTCATGCTGTATATTTTCTTTTTCCAGTACCTTTCATATCCGTATCTGAGATGACTGCATGGACATTTTATAACATTGGCAACTTGATGAACCTCAGGATTCAACCTGATCCATGCCCTCCCATCAGCAGAGTCCTGGGGCCTCATGTACAAATACTTCTGTGGAGTTCCTATTGAAACATGGCGTACGCTTAAATCAAGAAAACAGTGTACACAAATAAATCCAGTTGCATGAATCCAAGCATACTTCCCTTGTACATCCCAGTCAACATCAAATTGAACACACGTGAGGGATTAGCTGACTTCTCCCTTGACTTGAGGCAGCTCTGGCTGTGTGGTAAGAGCAGTTGTCCTCCAATGCAAGAGTTGGGGGTTCGAATCCACCAGCAGTCACATGTCCCTAGGCAAGACACTGAACCCCTCATTGCCTCTGATGTGTGTCCCATCAGTGTATGATGATAAAGCTCTGATTAGTCTCTTTAGAATGATTTGTTCAATTAGCTTTGTAGAGATCTAGTAGATTGATATATGAATGGG
>JBBPBX010077045.1:0-12318 GCA_038048925.1 Garcialebias charrua
AGAGAAAGTACATGTCAGCGCAAACTATAAACGGAGGTCCATCGAAGACATAAGAGAGTGCGCGATAGATGTTTTTACAGGTCGCACACCAAACAAAACACCCTTTGAAGTGTGTCCTGGTGAAAAGGTCAAATACCAAACGCTAGACCTTGAAGGAGCAAGAGCGCCAGCTCACTCTTTTAAGGAAGCCGAGAATAAGCAAAATTTCCAACCTGACAGACCGCAAAATGAAGGTGTCCGCTGGAACAAAGACCAAAAGGGGTCCAGAGACCCCAAGTGGTACAGGCCGCATCAAGAGGAAGAGCCCCATCAAAAAAGGAAGGCTTTCCAAAAGAAAAAGAAATATGGGTCCCAAGGAGACTCATATGAAAGAGGGTGGTCCCAGAGAGGACCCCCGAGCAATGCGCCAGCTCCTGCACCTCAAACTGAACAGTCTGGGGCGAGGAAAAACCCACAGAAGTTCCAGAAAAAAGGCCCTAAACCTCTGTCCTCAGAAGAGATGGAGAACATACGTCGGTTGTTAGAAAGTTTGAAAAAAACTGACAAGGAAAACAAACCTGGAGTGATGTGTAGCACTATCATTGATAGTGACTCAGAACACACTAATAACAGCAATGCCACGATTGCTGACAGTCGCCAAGATACTGATGGTCAGGATGCTGACAATCAGGGTATAGACAGTCAACAAGACGTTGACTGTGACCATGACATCATTGTTACAGAGTCCGAGTGCCCCTCATCGGAAAAAGGGGGGGTAAGCTCACTCACCAAAGACAATGACTCGTCACAGCCCGATCACTCAGACCCATGTGTGACTGCACTACCAGTACAGGTGAATGAAATTCACACAGACAATGGTAGACGTAACACACGTCGGAAAAAACCTGATAGGTTCCTGTGTAACATTATCAGGAAGGGGCCCGCTAAGAAGGCTTACCTGTCAATCACTTTAGAAGGGGTCCTCACAGAAGAGGCCCTCCTGGATGGTGGGGCTGACATAACCATTATGTCTCCCACACTGTTGAAGGAGCTAAGGATAGCCGCTAGCGGGGTTGACAGGGAAATACCCCTCAAAGAATGTGCTGTAGTACTGCAGGGACTCTCAGAGACGAGTACAACCCTTACAGCTATAGCCATGGTTCATATGCAGATTGGTGAAATGACGCTATACCACCCGGTACACGTGTCCACCGTTGACTCATTCCCATTTTTGGTTGGCCAAGACTTTATTAACCGCTTTGACGCGATTATAGATTATGGCGATCAAACAATGTGGACCAGAGTGAGCCAACCACTGCCGATCGATATGCCTACACATGGTGACACTGACTGTTTAACAGCAGGTACCGCGGAAGGCACAAAGGGGTCCTCCAACGAGAGCACAATCCCGGTAAGTGAACCTTCAGCAACAGGTGAGGCAGAAAAGGCCCAACAAGAGAGCCTCCTCTGCGAGCTGAAACAGTCAGCACTCACTGAACACTACCTACCGCAGGTAGTCAAGGGTGTTGAGATCCAAGGATCCCACACCGATGATGCTGTTTTGTCTCCTTGGACGGAGAAATCAGCGATCAGCCAAGCTTTCTATGGAACCTTGGTTAAAAAACAGTTGGGTCTAGAAATGAACAAAAAGGCTTTCCGCTTTTCGTTGGACCCCAACGATAAACAGGTAATGACCGCAAAAGGGATCATTGACCTGAAACTGATCTGGAACCAACGAGTACTGGATCACCCGTTCCTCGTGGTCCCGAACTTACCACATGCAACCTACATAGGCTCCGACATTTTGGTAAGGTTAGGTGTCCGAGTGGACATCAACAACAATGTACTGTGGTCACTAGACACAGCCACAAAGGACTCTCCTGTGCTAACAACAGAGAACCTTAAGGCTGGACAGACCATTCCAGAGGTCTGTCAGATTGCTAACAGCCATAACACTGCGGTACCACCTCAGGTTATGAACAAGCCGGTGATGTGTCACATCATGAAAGGACAAGCTATTAGCACAAAACTGGCATACTTTCAACCATCTCCTATGTTTTTCAACTTAGGACTGTCCATGGAGGCCACATGCCAAGTGACCCTCGACTGCAGAACCACGACTGTTGCTGTGTGCAACACAAGCACAGAAGAGGTACTGATCCCAAAAAACACACAGCTAGGATGGTTGATCTCTACTGATTTTCATGATTTTGAGCTAAGCATTCCATTTCTGGGAGGACTCCCAGAGAACTTGATCCCATATCAACACACGGGGCAAGTCTTGTTCACGAAACCAACACAGGCCATAGCTCTTTTCTCCCCCACTGAGTCCGACCAGGACACTGTCCGCAGGTTCGGTTTCAACAAAGGAGACAGTCTATGCCCCCAAACTTACAGTGCACTACCTGTTGACAGGTTTTACGACACTGAAGGGGACTCACTGGAGCTCCCCAAAGAACAAGAACCCCTCTCAGTTGCTTCACAGATTGACCAGGTGGTCGCCCAAGCCGACGCCCTGAAAACTGATGAAGAAAGGGACAAACTTCGCAAAGTTCTTTTAACGTATGAGAAATCATTCTCAGCTGACTCGATGGATTGTGGGTTGACCACGCTCCACACAGTGAGCATCCCAACCCCGCCTAATGCTCCCCCTGCATTTGTCAGACAGTACAAGATTCCTCTGGCAGCACATCAACCTATCAGAGAAATCATTAATGACCTGTTAGAAAAAGGTATCATCCGATACTGTAACAGCACTTACTCTGCGCCTTTATGGCCGGTGTTAAAACCAAATGGTAAGTGGAGACTCACTATAGACTACCGAAAGCTAAACAAACAAGTTCCCTTATCCAGATGGCCTATGACGCAACTCCAACAGGAACTGCCCAAGGTCACCAATGGTAAGTACTTCTCGACCCTCGACGTCGCCTCTGGTTTTTGGACCATCCCTGTGCGCGCCGAGGACCAGTACAAACTAGCTTTCACTTTTGGTGGCCGTCAGTACACCTTTAACAGGTGTCCCTTTGGCTACGCTAACTCACCTGCAGAGTTCAACATCTTCTTGAACAAAGCATGTCCAGACGCCCACGAGCGTGGAACACTGATCTACGTGGACGATGTCCTTTTGAGGCAGCCAACACTGGACTCACATTTGGCTGAGATCGACCACGTTCTGAATCAGCTGACAACTGCTGGTGCTAAGATATCACTGTCAAAATGCCAATGGTGCAGAACCAAAGTGGACTACGTTGGCCTACTTGTAGGTCCTGACGGAGTACAACCACAGCTGACTCGCACCCAAGGCCTCGACAATCTCAAAGTCCCCACCAATCTCAAAGAACTACAAAGTTTTCTGGGCGTGTGTAACTACTCGAACCAGTTCATCGAAAACTATGCGGACCTTGCGAAACCACTGACTGAACTCCTTAAAAAAGACGTACCATTTGTTTGGACTGACAAACAGCAACAGGCAATGGACGCTCTTATAAACAGGATCAAGTCAGCCCCTTGTTTAGTCTACCCAGACTACAACAAAGAGTTTTACTTGGAAGTGGGCTTCTCAGCTCATTGCATAAGTGCAGGTCTGTACCAGATACACGACAGAGACAAACGTGTAGTAGCCTATGCCAGCAAAACGATGGCAGGCCCCGAGTTGAGATTCTCAGACTGTGAGAAAGCTTTACTGACCACAGTGTGGGCAGTTAAACATTTCTCCAGCTACATTGGTGGACAGAAAATCATTGTGGAAACACAACACCAGCCAGTGACCTTTCTTAACAGTGAACGCATCAGAGATGGTGTGGTGACAAACTCACGTGTTGCAACGTGGCTCATGGCGCTTCAAAGTTTTAACCTAGACATACGTTATGGTCAAAACAAGAAGTCACATCTGGGGACGGACTTGGCAATCTGCCAGAAGTGTACACAAGATGTACCAGCCACCCAGCCGCCGGTTGAGGTAAAACCCCCAGTAACTGAAGACCCGAATCACCACTTCTTTGATGACAATATCTGCAAAGATATGACAACGTTGTACGTGGATGGATCTTCATTCCTCCGCGACAAGATCTGCAGAGCAGGTGTTGGAGGAGTTCTCCTCCAAGACCAAGAACAGATAACTTTCAGCTACAAATTAGGCTCTCAGACTTCTCAGTATGCTGAGATTGCAGGAATCCTAATAGCTCTCCAGATGGTAGTAGAACGCTCCATCAAGACGCTAGTTATCTGCACTGACTCTAACTATGCTCGTTTAAGTTTCGCTTGTCACCTCGCTGTGTGGAAACAGAACGGTTTCCTAACAAGCGACAGAAAAGTGGTCAAACACAAAGAGCTTTTCATAGCGTGTGATCACTTGGTGACATCACACGACTTACAGATCTACTGGAAGAAAGTTCCAGGGCATTCTAGAGTCCCAGGCGATGACAAGTACTACAATGACATTGCAGATTCCTTAGCCAAGGAAGGAGCCGACGAAGGTCCTCTATGGTCCTTCGACCCCTCCTGGTTAATCGAGACTCTGCCAACACATCCTTCAGTCAGAGTTATGGCAGTCACACGTGCACAGGCCGCAACCAGACCTGCTGACAACGCAGTCTCTGTACGACCCGCACTGACTGACCCAGACATCATCCAACTACAAAAGTCGGATCCTGCTATCAACTCCATGATACTGTACCTGACTGATCCGAAAAAATAGTCCGTCTAAAGACGACCTGGATTCCGATCCAGACCTTAAGGTCCTCTATCAGCTGCGCAAACAGCTAAAACTAATCAAGGGCATCTTAACTTTCGCTCATGGACCAACGTCCTCACCTGTGTTCGTGGTTCCCCATGACCAAAGGGGGGTGATGTTAGTTCATGCCCATGATCTCCCGTCCGCAGGACACAAAGGAGATAAAGCCACGCTGACGGCATTAAAACAAATTGCCTATTGGCCTGGAATGAAAAAGGATGTCAAGGACTACATTGAAGGGTGCGTGGTCTGTGGCCAGTTTCAGCCAACCAGACCACTTCACAGAGCACCACTGCAAAGCAGAGGCATTGCATTCCCATGGTCTGACCTCCAGATCGACTGGGTTGGACCACTCACTAAGAGCTCTAGAGGAAATAAATATTTTCTCACGGTAACCTGTGCATTCACCAAATGGGTAGAATGCCTACCAGCTCCTAACGACACAGCACAAACTACTGCTATGTTGTTAATGAATCATATATTCTCAAGGTTTGGACTTCCCCTTAGGGTGAACTCAGACCAAGGTACACACTTCACAGGTGAAGTGATGAAAGAACTGTGGAAGACGCTAGGCGTCAAGGCCAACTTTCATGTCGGCTACCACCCACAGGCTTCAGGCCAAGTAGAGAGAGCAAACAGAACTGTGGTGAGTATTTTGAAGAAATACGTGGCTGCAAACCACAAGGACTGGGACGTGAAACTCCCTCTGGTCCTCATGGCCATAAGAGCCACTCCACACACATCAACTGGCATCTCTCCCTTCGAGATGATGACCGGTCGACAAATGACTCTCCCTCTACACCTGTTGTACCAACCAGGCGACGCCGCCATGGCGACAGCCTACACTACACAACAATACATGAAAGATTTGAATGTACACCTCAGAAACACTTTTGCTTTCGCCCAGAAAAACCTGGAAAAATCCGCTGAAGGACGCAAGGCGTACTACGACCAGAAGGCCTCTCACAATGAACTCCAAGTGGGAGACAGAGTCTGGTACTATACGTTCGCCCCAGCAACCGGGAAAGGAGAGTCCGGGACCGGAACTCTCGCCCGCAAACTAATGCCCAGGTGGACTGGACCTCATCTGATAACAGACAAAGTGTCCTCAGTCGTCTACGAAATCAAAATCAGCAAAGGCCGCAAAGAGCCAATTGCTAAATGGGTACATCGAAATCAGATCAAACCTTACAAGGCGTTCAATGACTCCACAAAAGACAAAGATCTCACAAAACACCGACTTCATGGGATAATAAGGTCGTCCAAACACAAGTTAGTAAATAAACTAATCAGGTTTAAACTACCGTACTTTCCCACCCTATAAGTCGCATTGTCCAATTTGAACTTAGAAACGCTAAGCCTAAAACCCACAACAAAAACTAACCTTAACAACCGTTTAAATCCACGAGATTTAATTTGACCTCGGTCATAAAGTTGAGACCTGTTTTTCTTGTGTGTTGCACTTTGGAATCTGACGACAAGAGTGTGTCGAAGCAGTGAAACGTTGTTTCCGTGTTGTTTAGTCATTACTGTTGTCATTAGTTGAGATTTTGTTTGGTTCTGAACACTCCCAGCCAAAAAGGTTTTGTATTAACATTGGTTAATGAATGATATGGATTTTAACTATGCCAACATGCAGTTCGTTTTGTTAAATCTCAATCGTCGAAGAGTCAATGTAGTTTAAAGCTACTCAAGGTACAATAAACTACACTGGTCTCACAATTTCTAAATTGAACCGATTCGATCGTTTCTATTCTAGATTATCTATTCATTTTGATGAGTCTCGCCATAGACTTCAAAATTTATTAGGAATACCAAATCCTACGTCGTTCGTCTAAAAGACAACAGACATTTAGATCAAACTATATTTCATTTTTATTTTAGTTTAACCTAAACTAAGTAATGAATGGAGGAATAGTTTGGAATTAGAGGCCTTCGTTACAGAAGCCCTCCAAAATTTTATAGGTACAAATCCCTATATCTAATTTACAGAATTGATCCACCCCTTAATTGGTAATTGTAGCTGATCTAAACCATGATAGCTTACATACCAGGTGCATATAGGTAAGGCTTAATGTAAAATCCCAATCATAAGCCCACCTTAAAAACCACATAAATGCATGACACATAGAACCAGAGTGGCACGGACTGGAAACCAACCAGCCTCCAACCATCGATGTGGGGACCTGCAGCTCCAACGCTTGGTCTTCAACCTTCATCCAAGGGCCGCCTCCTCTGCGTCAAATCGAGGGATCCCCTCTACATGCTGATTATGAAAACAATTGTTGCTGATCATTCAACAAAACTAATCGTTGGGGATTTACTGCTGTGGAATTACCGCTGTGGATTATAAGACTTTGCTTTCCAAGGGATCACAGACTTTGTTTTCCAAGAGTTAACAGACTTTGTTTTCCAAAGGATTAAAAGCTTTTCGCAATGGGATTACCTACGAACAGTATGGAATTTCCAAAAACTTTATGGGATTATAATTTTTGATTTTTTTTTTCCACTTGCTGGATTACTTCAAGATCAAAGACAGTTCAAGGTTTCCTTTCGTGTTGGACCCCATCCCCAAGGACTGGCGATGGCTTCCAAAAGGGGGGAGATGTAGTGGACCTACCCAGGGTCAAATTAAGGTTTTTGAACTGTCCAGTGATGACCTTTACTGACCTCTCAGTAAAGCAAGACATTTACTACAAAATTATTCATTTAGCTATAATCTGATAACATAGTCACCAATAAGAGACTATTTCTATCTTTGATTTTAGGCTGATGTGATCAAAAGAATAACTTTTGTCATTTTCATGATGTGTGCTTTTAAGCTGTGTTATTCTGTGAGAGTTAAACTGTGTTTCACTGCTGTGTCAAAGGTGCAATCTCGGGTCACAGAGACTTCTTTTAATTTTGTTAATTCAAATGTTATCAAATGAATAATTTTATTTGTAAGAGCATCAGTACATTTTAATGTCAGATAAATCAAATACTCTGCTTAATTCAAAATGTTGTACATGGAGGATTTCTCCTCTCCTCTCGAACTTGCATGTGAAGATAAAAGGAACACTTTATCTCATTCATTTTAGCTTGAGCTCAGGACAATCTAGACACCCAAAGACTTTTGTTTTTGTCCTATTTAATAATCAAGCTATTATCATTAATAGGTCCCATATGTGATGCTTAATGACGTTGTTTTAATCAAACCAACAGTATTTTGTTAAAGTGTTAAAGCAAAGGAATCAGTTTTATGATAAAATGCTGACATCTGAAACTAACACTTTATCTTTCTGACATTTTTAATCTAACTTATGCCTCCTCTCAGTGGCTTCTGGCCTAACAGACCGAATGAGAAAGAGCTACGTCTTTCTAGGTCAAGTTAGCCTTAAAAGAGCTCTGACTTCCTGTTTTCCTGGAAGTCTGCTGGAGTAAGCCTCAAACTATGGTCTTCTCCAAAGAACTGATGATCGTCTAGTCACACGCTAAGGACACGTCATTCAGTTAAAAGATTTATAACATGCCTGTTATAAATCTATTTCAAGCCGTGAAAAGCTCTCTTTTATTGACATTCCTTTAAGGAACGTCTTATCTTGGAAACACCACCAGGAGCTGCCGTTACTTTCGGTTCGAGTCAAGGCGCACGTCTGGAGACGCTGAGAATGGTAAACGAACTGACCAAACTGGACCGAGGGAGACTGACCATCTTCACGAGGTAACAAGTCGTCAAATGCTTTGCCAAGGGTACCAACGTGTAGCTTTAATCGGCCGGAGAACTGCCATGTTTCTGGTTAAAACACATCAAGATAACTCCCTGACTCTTAACTTTTCTTCCTCCATAAATTTCTCCTCCTAAATCTTTCCCTCTCTATCTAAGCTGGAAACTATATTTTTTAAGTTAAAGAGCCCACAGACTAAATATGCTTAACATCTAATATTTATGTCTGTTGTGTTAAATTTAAGTGTGCTGACGTATTTGAATTGAAAGAAAGTGAAATCATGTCAATCAAGTGTAATGGTGTTAATTTAGTTGATTTATTTTAAATAAATGGTAGTGTCGCCTGGCATACCAAACTAAGTTAATGTCCATTGTCACTTAATGGCTCTGTTTATTTATCCATCATAAAGACCACAGAAATATTGGGTAAACTGAAAAAGAACAGAATCCGTGAACATTTACTATTCAATCTGAATAAGTAAATTAATTAAGATAAAGAGGTCAGTATTAATATTGACCTCCTCATAATTCTTACAGATTTAAACAGTGAACATAGATCACCTTCGAGCCTACTCCCCCCAGGAAAAAAAAGAAACGGCTGCAAAAATACAGAGTCGAGTGGGAAAAGGAATGGTGTCACCAGACGGCAGAAACATCGAAGCTGGACCGTAGGAGCAACGAGCTAACATGCTAACAGACCTTACTGTAAGATGGACGGGTGGCTGGTGTCACCAGACGGCAGAAACATCGAAGCTGGACCGTAGGAGCAACGAGCTAACATGCTAACAGACCTTACTGTAAGATGGACGGGTGGATGGTGTCACCAGACGGCAGAAACAGAGGAGCTGGACCGGAGGAGCAACGAGCTAACATGCTAACAGACCTTACTGTAAGATGGACGGGTGGCTGGTGTCACCAGACGGCAGAAACAGAGGAGCTGGACCGGAGGAGCAACGAGGTAACATGCTAACAGACCTTACTGTAAGATGGACGGGTGGATGGTGTCACCAGACGGCAAAAACAGAGGAGCTGGACCGGAGGAGCAACGAGGTAACATGCTAACAGACTACTGTAGGATGGACGGGAGTGTCATGTGTGGCTGGAACGCGTGAAGGATAATGGCTACAAAGCGAACTGTACTGTTTGCAAGCATACTTTTTCTGTAGCCCATGGTGGACAGTTTGATGTGAAACAGCATGCTTCTGCAGTTGGACACATAAGAAACGTGAAAAAACAACAAAACCAGGAGAACCCTTGAAGAAGTGGAGAAGATCACTGAAAGTCTTCACCTGGTTGGCAGGTAAAAATTCAATAATTTCTAGTGTAGTGGTGAACCATGTTTAATTATTGATAGTTATAAACAAAAGTGTACAATTGACACGTACAAATAAATACATAATTGTGAATTTACTTTACACTATGCAAACATACAACCTTGTCCATCTTTTAAAAAATCACAGTTCATATAGGTAATTAATAAATACATTTCAAAATATAGTTTACATACAATGCTAAATTTATAAATATAAACAATACACATTTTTCCATTTATTTATCACTACATAACCTAGGCTATGTGTCACTAATGAACTTTAACACCTTTTGGCAGGCTAAACATGTATGGATGAGCTGTATGAGGAATGTGTGACTGCAAACAGCCTGATAGACCACCTCACCACCTCACCTCAGGAGAAAGAAAGGTGGCAGTCCCAGGGAACAGCAGAGAAGTGGATGCAAGTTCTTCAGGCAGCTGACCTCCCCAACAGAACACCTGAACTCACACCTGGCCTCAAATGCTCCCATCATTCATGAGCAATGGCTAAGCAGTTCCATGTGATCCAGGTTTGAACTTGAGAAAAACATCATACAGACTGTCTACCTACACTTCAATCAAAGTAAGGGAATTCTTTTTCTTTTTCTGCTGCTTCGAGCTTTCTTAGAGCTCATGGACTTGTTTTTCATGCACGTGGACATGGACTGCACACCAAGGCACTGGTGTCACTATGGTTGCAACATGTTTCTGATGTATGTGATTTGCTGCTGGTTTGCTGCTGATTGATGTCAATGCAGTAGCTGCTGCTCTTTCAGAAGTGTTCATGTTTGACATCATTTGCTGATGAAGGATGGATGGATGTGATGCTGAATGATGTCAATACAGTAGTATTATCAGAGTCAGAGAGTCAGAGTCAGAGAGTCTTTATTGTCATTTGCACCGCATGTGGTACATGTGATGAAAACGAGATTATGTACACGAGGTCCCAGTTACATCCAACAACAGATGAAAGATAAAAACAGTAATAACATCTAGAACTAACTAAGAAAAACATCAACTAGTAATACACTAAGCCTAATATAGTGGGAATAAACAGCAGCACGAACATGAGTTTGTATGAGCAGATGGTCACAGATGAACACAGATGAACACAGCAACAAGAAAACAGATCAGCATCAGTATGATGTGATATTTTGCAGTGTTTATTTTTTATTTTATTTTTATTTATTCATGAGTCTAACAGCCTCAGGGTAGAAGCTGTTCCTCAGTCTAGTGGTTCTACACTTGATGCTCCTCAACCTCCGTCCTGAGGGGAGTGGGGCAAAGAGTGAGTGTGCTGGATGAGTGAGGTCTTTCATGATGCAGGTGGCTCTTTTCCTGCATCTGGAGGTGTAAATGTCTGTGATTGTGGGGAGACTGACTCCAACAGACTTCTGTGCAGCCTTCACCACTCTCTGTAGAGCTTTCCTCTCTTCAACTGTGCAGCCTCCATGCCACACGTTGATGCTGGAGCACAGGATGCTCTCCACTGCACACCTGTAGAAGGAGGTGAGGACTGGGCTGCTCAGACCAGCACGTCTCAGCCGTGTATACAATACAGTATATACAATACAGTCAATACAGTAGTATATAGTAGTAGTCAATACAGTAGTATATAATATATATATATATATATATATATATATATATATATATATATATATATATATATATATATATATATATATATATATACAGGAACCCCTCGAGTTACGTCAGGGATAGGGACCTACGTGTGTGACTTAGGTCGATTTTGTCGTACCTCGCGGACCAAAAACACATGCCTATCGTAGGTCCGCGTTTCTGACATAGGTCGCGGTTATACCGCTAACGGAGCGCCGCACACATATTTAATGGCATGAGACTGAACAAGCAGACATACTAAGGCCATAAACACGCACAGAACTGCACAATAAATAAAAAATATAATGTCTTACTTTGAGCCGGTGGCCCCGACTGCCAGGCGGACATTTGCGGCGAGCTCCCGGCCGCAGATGGATCCTCCGCGGCATGTCGGCTCGGTGTCTTCGCCTGTGTTAGCTGCTTTGTTAGCTGCTGTCGTTAGCATGTCGGGCGGCGTTGTGGCCGCCGATCGCGGGGCGATCCGCGGCTGCTCCTCCGGACCTGAGACGTCCACAGAGTTGACCGAGTGTTTCCAGCTCATTTATCCGTATGAGGCAACCCTGATCGGGCACACGGAGCCAGCTGACAGTAGCCTCCGGAGCTCCATTGCAGTACAGTTGTAAAATGGCGACCGGAAGTGGCGAGCGGAAACCGGAAGTTGCGTAAATACGATTAATTTCTTATCAAAACGTAAAATTAATAATTATACTTTATTTATAAAGCCATTTAAAACAACCACAGCTGCAACAAAGTGCTATACACATGAAATTAATAACTTTTAAACACAAAAAAAAAAAAAAAAAAAAAATTTTTTTTTTTTTTTAATCATATTTTTATTAAATATGATAAAATCGTAAGTCTGAGTTGCCGTAGGTCGCAGGTGTCGTACCTCGAGGGTTACCTGTATATATATATATATATATATATATATATATATATATATATATATATATATATATATATATA
>JBBPBX010077046.1:0-16961 GCA_038048925.1 Garcialebias charrua
TTTTGTTGTGTGTTGTTTTCCCCAGCTCTTCTTCTTCTATTGTTAGTGGTGGTTCGTAAAGAGCTTAATGTATCACTAGCGCCACCAGCTGGTTAGAAGCGTTGATATTAATGATCCACCCACTGCAGGAGAACTACCCGCCCACTGCAGGAGAACTTCACGCCCACCAAAGGGGTCCTAATGCGCGCATGGATACAGAAATAAACCGGTCCCATAGGAACTGGCCCAAACTAGCCACAATGGGACCTTACAGGAACCAGACCTGTTGATAAGAGGCATAAGAGGGGGACAGTTGAACCCGGAGGCCTCCACCTCTGTTTGATGATGGATGGTTTCTTTTCACAAAGATGGCCTCCTTTACTCCTCTCTCAAACCATCATTCCTCTCTATCAAGGATGTGAACATCTTCATCCCTGAAAGAGTGACCGCTGGCCTGGAGATGAGTGTAGACCGCAGAGTCCTGACCTGATGATGTTGATCTTCTGTGCTGGGCCATCCTTTTGGCCAGTGGCTGTTTAGTTTCCCCGATTATAAGACTGATCACAGCCCTCCTGACACTGAACAGCATACACAATATTACTCTGTTTGTGCCGGGGGACTGGATCTTTGGGATGAACCAGTCTTTGCCGTAATGTATTTTGGGGTGAAACTAAAATGACAGGCAATACTGAAAGTATCAGTATCGGTCGATACCCAGATTTACGTATCGGATCGGAAGTAATAAATGTGGATAGGTGCATCCCTAATTATTTATTTGTTCATTTTTATTGAGACATTTCGTCTTTCATACAAACAACTTCATCAGTCCGAGAAACCACAACAAACTTAGTTCCACAAGCAGAACACTCCTGGTGATTGGTGAAAGTAGCTATGTTTACATGTACATAAGTAATCGGATCAAACGGCCGTTCGGAACAAAAGTGCGTCATGTAAACGCCCCGTTGGGGTTATTTTTTGTGTATTTGGCGTGATCCGACCTAATTTGTGATCCGAACGAAACGGATGGTTAACGCTGATCCGTAACCCGATCGGTGTGCATATAAACACTTGATCCGTTCCTTTTATCGGACTGTGGAAAACTGTCCTGACTGTGCATGTGCGCTACGCACCCCTGCCCTATGTGTTTCCTTTTCCAGCGCTCTCATACTGCGAATAAAAAAGACTAAAAGCATGCGTTGTTTGCCTGTAGCTCAATCAGGGAGTGCAGTAACAACTCCATCGCCGTCATTACAATCTGGCGCGGGTCCATTTTTGGAACGTCTGTTTACATTCGTCCCGGAAGTAACTTCTTCTTCTGTGGTTTTCATGAAAGAAACTTCCTCCTCGGTGTTCTTTTAATATTTTATTTTTTTATAATAATAATAATAATAATACTTTATTTATAGAGCCCTTTAAAACAACCACAGCTGCAACAAAGTGCTGTACATAAAATCAAGAACATTTAAACACATAAAAATAAAACAGTTGTTAAAACATTAAGATCAATAAAAACAATAAAACAGTGCAGAACAAAATCAGTCTGTGCTAAAAGCCAGTGAGTAAAAATGTGTTTTTAAAAGAGTTTTAAAACTGGACAGTGAAGGAGCTTGTCTGACGGGAAGAGGGAGATCGTTCCACAGTTTTGGAGCAGCAACAGAAAAAGCTCTGTCTCCTCTGAGCCTCCGTTTGGACCTCGGCACCTCCAGAAGCAGCTGATCAGCTGATCTGAGGCACCGAGCAGGAGAGTATGGGTGAAGCAGCTCAGAGAGGTAGGATGGAGCAAGACCATTTAAACTTTTAAAAACAAATAAAAGAATCTTAAAATGAACTCTAAAATGAACAGGCAGCCAGTGGAGTGAAGCCAGAGTGGGGGTGATGTGCTCCCTCTTATGAACTCCAGTTAGAAGCCGAGCAGCAGCGTTCTGGACCAACTGGAGACGTCTGAGGGAGGACTGGCTGACTCCAAGGTAAAGAGCGTTACAGTAATCCAGCCGAGAGGTGATGAAGGCATGGATTACTGTTTCCAGCTGCTGCTGTGTAAGGATGGACTTTACCTTAGCCAGCTGTCTGAGGTGATAAAAACTGGTCTTGACCACCGCTCCAATCTGGGAATCTAATTTAAAATCACTGTCCATTTTAAAACCCAAGTTAGAAACTGTTTTCTTTACATGTGGTGCCAGAGGGCCCAGATCAACAGGGCAAGGTTCACAAGAGCCACTAGGACCAAACACCATCACTTCTGTTTTCTTTTCATTAAAATTTAAAAAGTTTAAAGACATCCAAGCTTTGATGTCTTCAAGACACAACAGAAGTGGCCTGATTGAGGAGGCATCTTTCTTTTTTAGTGGCATATAGATTTTAAGGGGAGTGTACCACTCTGCGCATGTCAGAACTTTTGATCAGAATAAAAGCCTGCTGCATGTAAACGCTCATCATGAACGGATTGTGCCCATGTAAACGGTACTATCTAATTATGCAATCAGAACACATTTCAATCCGGTCACAGAATTTTGCCCATGTAAACAAAGCTAATGTCTAAGCAAACAAACAAAAGAGTCCAGGGGCCTCATGTATCAACGGTGCGTACGCACAAAAACCTTGCGTACGCCATTTTCCACGCAAAACTCCGTATGTATCAAAACAGAACTGAACGTGGAAATGTGCGCAGCTCCACGGCAACTCCAGGGTTGGCGTACGCACGTTTCTGTGGTTTTGGTGCCTTTGGCGACACTTACAGGTGATTCTGAGAAGCTGTTCATGATGTGAAAATAATTAATATTCCCACCAAACACACATGATTAACAATTATTACATCCACATGGACGCAGTTAAATAAAGGACGCGCAAAGTTGTGCAAAAAAATACATTTAACAGGAACGGATTCAGCCTTACTGGAGGATGTAATAAATAGTGTAACACGCAGAGCATTTATTTATAAACAGATAGAATTTTCTGATCTAGGATATGGCTTAACAGCTGTTTTCAGGAACAATCCTTTTTCAGTTTGGCACTGCTGCGCTCTGGGGCGCAACACAGGAGCCGTGCATCACGCGTGCACATGCAGAAGCAACAATCAAACTGGGGTTCCACAGGAGCTTTCCAGAGGGAGCTGGCAGAACGATCAGGGCTGTGCAGTCCACACAAAGCCGGATCATATCCAATGGAATGGTCTCATCCATATGATTCTAAAGGCTGAGTTATGGTCGCGCTTTGGAGCGCGCGCGCACCCTCGCCGGCAGTGGAGGTGTTTCATAATCTGCGTTTATTGTAGATTTCTCCAAAATGACACGTGAAAGTACACCTTATAACTTGTAGGAGAGTAAAGGCTTCACAGACAAACAGACTGCGCACAAAGGCTGTGGCGCGCGCAGCGTTTGTGGAGCCTCCAACATCACGTCATGTCATGAAAACTCTCCACTGAGGCGCACAGACTCGTTTCTTATCAGCTATTAAATAAACAAAGATCTATGTTCTACCAAACATCTAAGTTCCTCTGTGTTTACAGTAATTATGGTAATAAACTCGTGCGCAAAGTTAATATTTTCACTCAGGATGGATGGATGAGCCGGTTGCGCACCAAAGCAGGGTGCGCGCACCAGTGTTGGGTGTAACGCGTTACTTAGTACAGGTAGTCCCCGATTTACGAGCGAGATCCGTTACAACGAGGCGCTCGTAAACCGGAAATCTCGTAATTTGGAACGGTTGCCATGTCTCTCGTAAGTCCGAAATTTCGCTCGTAAATTGGAACGGTTTCGCTAGCGCGACTAAAAACACTCTATTTTCATCCAAAAACTGCTTATGAGTGCATAAAAATGATCGGAAACGTGTGTCCATATGCTTAGCTAACTAACTGTGGTGAAAAAACACATGAAAACTCAGTATTTTTTGCGTTTTTTCCAAAAATTCGCCAGCTCGTAAGTCTGGAACCTCGTAGATCAGAGCGCTCGTAATTCGGGGACTACCTAACGCGTTACAGTAATGACATTACATTTTTCAGTAACGTAGTAGTGTAACGCACTACTTTGAAAATGCCTGTAATATATTACAGTTACTAACAAAACCTTACATTCGTTACTTGCGTTACAATCAGGACCTTTCGGAGAATAGTTTTATTTATTTATTTTATTTTACCTTTCGGAGAATAGTTGTGGGACGAGGACGACGGAGCAGACTGTCACGGGGGGAAAACAAAGACGTACGCGATGACGTCGGAACGTCATACGTCAACGTACATAGACATATAAAGGTACATAGACATACGGCGATGTCATTTTATGGATGGAAGTATTCATATTATTTTTCTTTTGTCACGAGAAAGGACAAGAACATTACAGTAGTGTGCAAGCTATGTCTGGGCCACAACAAGACACTGTCTACTGCTGCGAACTCGACGTCAAATCTTTACAAGCATTTACAAAGACAACACGCTAATGCTAAGCTAGTTGCTAAAGAGCCGCAGAGGGATGGTGCAAGTTTGATGCCGCCACCGTTTAAGCAGGCTCGGCTTGAATTTCACCGCCAGGCAACCACTACAAAGGCTGAGGTAAACAAACTTGTAAACAAACATTTCAGATGTTTTATTTTTTATTTTGTTTTATTTTTTTAAAACAGAAGTTTTACATTTTGATATTGTCATACCTTTTGAATGGCACGTTTACATATGCATTGTGCTTGTTATGTAGCACTGCTGTTTTACTTTTTCATCAAAAATGAGTGTCAAAAAGATCTCTAATATCATTATTGAAAGATAAAAATTAATACAGGTTAAATCTCAGGTATTAGAGTAATCCGAAAGTAATGTAACTAAGTTACTTTCAGAACTGAGTAACTAAGTAGTGTAATATGTTACTTTTTAAAAAAGTAACTAGTAATGTGTAACTAATTACTTATTTTGGGTAACTACCCCAACACTGGCGCGCACACACAAATACCGACACACAATCACTCGTTCTTTGCGTGATAAACACATTTTATTACTATTCTTACTTAGGATTTTTTTCCTCACTCATATTATATTAAATTCATTATTTTCCTGAATCTAGAAATCATTTCTGATCGCGCAGGGATCAAACAAACATGTCCTTCACACATGCAGGAAGTAATTTGCATCTGTTTAACATATGTAAATGAAGGCGTGTCAGGGGAGGTGTCTCACGTGCGCTCAGTTCCACGTTAATTGTGATGTACAAAAGGAATGTGCGTGGATTCAGGCGTACGCACGGTTTGATACATCTGGATTTTTTTGTGCGTACGCCGTTTTCTGGATTTGACCGTACGTCACGTTTCAGTAAGAAATCCACGCAAGTCTTTGTACATGAGGCCCCAGATGACCTGACTGAACTTTATTGGATTTGAGGGCTACACTTGGCACAAGAGCTTTTCCTTAATCTTTGGTATTAACCTTTGGAGTCACCCCGGTGTGTTTGTTAGCAAAATAACATGAACATGTGGCAACTGATTAACAAAGCAGTTTCTCCTCAACCCTACTCGGAAAAGCAGGGATAGAAAATGGGCGGCTGGAAGTTGATACTTCTTCAAGTTACCGGTAAGCCTATAATAATTAAAACAACCCTTCACTTGACAAGGAAAAATATTTTTTAGTATCCTGATAGTTATCAAGTTTAAGGTCAGCTGTAGAGC
Organism: Garcialebias charrua; assembly: GCA_038048925.1. Lineage (NCBI taxonomy): Eukaryota > Metazoa > Chordata > Actinopteri > Cyprinodontiformes > Rivulidae > Garcialebias > Garcialebias charrua. The sequence goes on from JBBPBX010077046.1 coordinate 5,620, forward strand.
AAGAAAACAAATAGTGGTTCATCACCTGAATCTTCTCTGTGTAATAGTTTTGACATTTTCTTTGTATGCAAAGCATTTGGGGAATCATACATAACTGCACCCAAACATGTATTGGCTTAGATTATCCCTGCACCCAGAGGTACAAACACCAAATGAGAAGACTAATGAAAATAATATTTTTGCAGATCTCAGCTGCACTGTGGCTCTGCCCTATCATTTGTGTACACACACACACTCTCGCACGCAAACATCCTTACACACGTGCATACACACACACAGTCCTCTTGATATATGCCTGTACATGTGTAAATAGACAGGACTGGCTGAGACCTAATGCAGCTTGTTGCTAGGTTACCCGTTTAGTGATTCTTTCTCATCCTGGGTAACAAACAGCTCCTCTGTTGCTCGATGCACGCAAACACGACCATGTACGCGTGTGCGCACACACCGACGCACTAACTCCGTCTGTCCCTATCTAGGCAGAATGAGAGAGCACCTGTCTGCTTTATGGGTTTAATTTCAGCAGGGAAAGGATGGCAAGCATGGGACAGAAGGAACACTCGCTTTGGCCTTTAAGTCCTCGTACAGTTTCCCCTCAGCCCAGATGCCTTTAGAGACAGGAAAAAAGATGGACGGGGGAGATATGACTGCCCCACCTAGAATCATTTCTTTATAGCTATAAAGCTTTATCAGCAATGATGGTCAGAGGAGTAGAGGTTGGGCAAACAGAAACACGTAGTTAAACGTGACAGAAACTAACCGAATGCTGTGATTTGAGTATAGAGCATACTGCGATCAAACAACCACAGGGGATGTGCAAACTAGTCCATGTTCATTCTTAGCACGTCTAAAAATGAGGAAGAGGTTACACAGTAGCAACGTATAACACATCGTAATACGTACCTGATACTTAAAGGTGCACAATGGGAATGTACCTGCAAGTTACAGGCATGGAAGTAAGTAACATCCATCCATCCATCCATCCATCCATCCATCCATTATCTTTACCCACTTCTTCCTTTTGCGGGGGGTCATTGGTGCCCATGTCCAGTTATCATTGTGTGAGAGCTGCGGGACACCCTGGACAGGTCTCCAGTCCATCACAGGGACACATTGGCCCTTTTCCATTAGCACCAGTACAGCACGGATCGACTCAGAACAGTTCCAAGGCTTTTCCACTAGCAGTTATTCGTAGAACTGGCCCCTTTTTCAGTCCCTTCTTCTCTGGGGTTCCAACCGTGCCGAACTTGCACCAAAACATGACGTCAGAGCACTGTTGGTCACTGACTGGTCAGAGGGTGGAGTCACAAGCTCCACCAGTCACAGCGGAGGAACATACGAGCTGCTGACTCGCAGGAGCGCACAAGGCCATGGTCCGGGCCCTGGCCTCATGCACTCCTGCGGCCTCTGAGATTAACCCACCCACTAGAACCATTACTGAAAGTGTAATGGAAACACAATGCATACCATGCCGAGTCAAACCGTACTGCACCGGTACTAATGGTACTAATGGAAAATAAGCATTAGAGACAAACGAGACAAACAACCATTCACTCTCTCACTCACACCACCAAGTAACATGTCACTTCTTAATACAGCCTGGTCTCTACATAGCAGGTACAAGTACTGTACGTACCAAGTACAAACCTGGAAATTATCAGGTGTTTACACTGTATCTGGTAGGTACCAGGTATGCACTGCATATACACCAGGTACCAGAGGCGGCTCCAGGGGGGAGCTAGGGGGTGCTATAGCTGCCCCTGGAAAAGTCACAGCACCCCCTTAGCACCCCCAAGAAAATATCAGATTATTTTCTTTTTCATCTGAGTTAATATTCTTTAACATGTGGTTGTTGTGATGTTTTCCTCGCAAAACACAACTAATAATTTTAAAAAAATCAGTGATTATATCGAGTAAAAACAACAATCTGATCCACCAGCTGAAGCCCAGAAAGATGAGTGATGCTCTCAACACTGACCCAGTAAGGAGCAGAAACTGGTGACATGATGCCTCTGGTTATGCCATTTTTAGCTAATACAACTTGATAAATCATTTCCTGGCTTGCAGTGATAAGAAATTATTTTATCTGATCACTTTAAATAACTACTTTTAACCAAAATCCAAAATAAACTTTATTAAAATAGTCTAACTGTATCTGAATTTTATTTATTTATTTTTCTTCTTTCGGCTTTTCCCTGTGTTAGGGGTCACCACAGCGATCTAGTCGCACGAAGATTTGGCAGTTGTTTTTACGCCGGATGTCCTTCCTGACACAACCACAGACCACCGAGCAACCACAGCCCTCTGTGTGGAGTAGAGAGCTGATATCTAGGGTTCCCGGGGGAGCAGATGGTGTGGGTTAAGGGCCTTGCTCAAGGGCCCAGAGTGGGGCAGATGAGGGTGGAGACAGGTGTGACCGCTTCACTTATCCCACCCACATCTTTGATGTTGTCGGTACCGGGGCTTGAACCGGCGATCTTCCGATCTCAAGCTCACCTTCTTAACCTCTGCGCCACACTCCCACCCTGTGTTCACTAAATATTTAACGATATCACTTTTCAACTAAATAGATATTTACCGTAATGATATAACTTCTCAGTGGCAGCAGCTTGTCAGCGTTGTCTGCCATGATTTCTTTCTCTACCTCATACAGGTCAACTCCGACCGCAGCCATTTTAAGCATATATCTTTCTCTTGCGCCTTGGTCAAGAGTATCAACATACTTAGCTTTGGTCTGTCTGTAAAGCATCTTGAATGAACGTGGTCCAGCACAAGCCTACACCGATGGAGGAAAAGTGGTATTGTACAATACTGGTCACATGTGTGGGAACTATGTATTGCGCACCGCTGGCTTATGGTTATGTCAGTGCTGCCGGGGGTGTGGGTGGGGGAGGGGGGTTGCACTGCTTGGTTCGGTAGATGGGGCACTCGCTTCTGTTGATAGGGCAGTGCGCCCTGTTAGGGGAAACACTGGTATGGTAAGGTATGATATGGTATTGTATGATGTATTTTTATCACATAAAATACATCAAACATTACCATATCATACCTTTATGGCATGTGTTATGGTAGGGTATGGTATGGAGTGGTGTGGTCTTGTATTTTTCTCCTTTTGGTTTTTGTAACAGTTCTGAACACATGAAAACTCTATAGAATACATGTCCTGATTCATGCTGAATAATCCAGTGAATATAGCTTATAGAATACAGTAGACACTATAGACTATGGGATACAGTATTTGATGCTATTCTGAGGTTTTCTTTAAATGTTTCTATGACAACACTGTGAGTCAGTGACCACCCTTTTTCCTTCTGGTCATGGTGTATAACTTTCCTTTTAGATTGTATTATTGTGTGTGGATGCATGCTAGGTGTCATTTCTTACCTGCACAGTGCCACCTTTAAGAATGGAGATCTGCAGCATGTGTACATATACATGTACAGCCTTGACGTAGGAGATGCTTGGCGTGTTATATCGATATTCATTGTCTGTATGAACCTCAAAGAATGGCAGAGTTGTGTCGTTGCAACGCCCAGATGTTAAATAACTGCAGTTTCCCATAAAAGCATATTTGCGCTTGTCAAACGTTGTATAGTGAGGGTCTCCAGATATGATGCAAGTTGATGTGCCTAAGAACATATGAAATAAGAAACTAAATGTTAACAGTTGTTTTAATACAAATGTTTAAGTCTGACTTTTATTGTTAATTTAATATCAAGAATCTAACTTTTATCTACTGTCAAACAAAACAGAAAACTTTGCATGATGTAAATTGTTTAAACTGTAATCCAAAAAAAGAAAAAAAAAGAAAAAGGTCCTGGTTCGGCTACCCGTTAGCCTAGCCTGGACTTCTTTTCTTGTATTCATGCTCCCTGGGGTACCCACTACTGATATTCAAAGATCACTTCAAAACTGACTACACCATTTTGCAGTTTTTTTTTTTTACATTGTTGCTTTAGGTAAGGTGTTATTACCTTTAGGATAACAGCTGGAAATGCCATTAACTTCTCTGCACTCTTCAGTGGGATCACAGAAGTTATCAACGCACTCAAAAGTGTAGTTTCCAACACAGCGACACAGTTTTATGCAGCCATCTCCAGATACTATCTCACCAGGCTAAAATAAAAATATAAAATGGATGACCTCAGTACAGTAGAGGGCATGCCTCGTAGGACACTAGTACCAATCGTCACGTGGTATTTTATGTTCATAAAAATATAAAATATGACATCTGACCTCATAGTAGTTATTTTCATCATCTAAACATCCACATTTATCCACTGGCACACACCGTCCTCCCTTGAAGAGAAATCCAGGTTTACAGAAGCAGCCACTTAGACAGGAACCAGAACAGTTGGTGGATGGTTCCATACATGTGGGGATACAAGCAAGACCGCAATCTATATACTCTGCATTGGGCGGACAAGGATCTGCACACAAAGTAAATTCCTTGTAAAACAATCAGCAAAGTGTTTGCCACATACAATGAAAAATATTTATTTAACAAATGGAAGTGGCAAAAATATATCATACGTGAAGTAGTGGTTGTGGTTGGTCGAGGAGTTGTTGGTTTAGGTGTGGTTGGTCCAGGAGTTGTTGGTCGAGGAGTTGTTGGTTTAGGTGTGGTTGGTCGAGGAGTTGTTGGTTTAGGTGTGGTTGGTCCAGGGGTTGTTGGTTTAGGTGTAGTTGGTCGAGGAGTTGTTGGTTTAGGTGTAGTTGGTCCAGGAGTTGTTGGTTTAGGAGTTGTTGGTTTAGGAGTTGTTGGTTTAGGAGTTGTTGGTTTAGGTGTGGTTGGTCGAGGTGTGGTTGGTCGAGGAGTTGTTGGTTTAGGAGTTGTTGGTTTAGGTGTAGTTGGTTTAGGTGTGGTAGGTCCAGGAGTTGTTGGTTTAGGAGTTGTTGGTTTAGGTGTAGTTGGTCCAGGAGTTGTCGGTTTAGGAGTTGTTGGTTTAGGAGTTGTTGGTTTAGGTGTGGTAGGTCCAGGAGTTGTTGGTTTAGGTGTAGTTGGTTTAGGTGTAGTTGGTCCAGGAGTTGTCGGTTTAGGTGTAGTTGGTCCAGGAGTTGTTGGTTTAGGTGTTGTCGGTTTAGGAGTTGTTGGTTTAGGTGTAGTTGGTCCAGGAGTTGTTGGTTTAGGAGTTGTCGGTTTAGGAGTTGTTGGTTTAGGTGTAGTTGGTCCAGGAGTTGTTGGTTTAGGAGTTGTTGGCTCAACTGTAGTTGAAAGACAGTATTCCATGAAAATACATAAGTGATTCCCATAAATACTTAGGTTTGTTAGTGTGTTTATTTGATCAGTGTCACACCTTTGCAGGTCGTAATACACACTGCATCGACAGCAATATCAGTTAGAGGAGTTTCTCCATAGGTGCCCACAATGGCAAACTAAAAATAAACAAACACTGTTAGAGAGTACATACTGTATAATAGGAACAAATATGTAAGTCTTGACACATATGCATTCATACACAAAAAGGCACTATGGCTTCATGTGTTAACCTGAGTTTCAGTGGTTCCCACAAAGCGGACTTTTACAGGCTTCCAGCCTTGACCTTGGTTCCCTGTGACAGTGAAGAGATTGGGCCCAAGGCTTCCACCTGATTAACAGAAAATAAAAATCAAACTATTGAAAAGACTTGATAACAGTGTTCTGACATTGAACATAATAATAAACTAATCTTTTTACCTGATGAAATGCTGTGGACACTGAGCTGCATGGTGGTGCTTGTACCGTACAGATAGTAGTGGAAGCTAAGCTCCAAACATCCAGAAGAGGATGGAATTACAGGACTTCTGATCTGAGAACTGGCTCCAGGGATAGTGTCCAATGAATCCATGAGCATGTATGATCCCACTGTGTCAAGATAATGCAAAACGTTTTTATTTACCATGAACTATGAATTATTGTTGTGGGTAAAATATTATTTGGCAGGTGCACACATCTGCAGCCTGTGTTCTGTGGTGGCTTCCATAAAAACCAGAGAAAATAGATTAACTTACATCCAGGTTTGGAGAAATCATCATCAGGTCCAGTTCCATCGGTTTCTGTAGACCCAGTCCACTGACCAAAACCAAACATGTCAATATCGTTGTAAGTTGTCCATCCACACAAGTTGTCAACAATGTCAAAATCACAACCAGATTCACAGGCTGTGGACAAAAAAACATTTATTCAGTGTTGTGTTTTTGTTTTGTGTGTGTGCATGCGTGCACCTGAACCCACCAGGACATTCTCCCACAGTAATGATGATGTTGTCCAGAGCTGAGTCACACGACTCAGAGCTGCCTCTTTGAGCCTCAAACACAACCTGCAAGACACAGTGAACAATCACCATCACCTGAACAAGTCAATGAATATTCAAGAATTTCCACTTAAAATCTTTTGACCTTGTTTTAACCAGGAAGTTGCATTTGACTTCAGAGTAAAAATGTACTGTTCATTTCAGCTAGTTTTGTTCAGGTATGTTGCAAGCATTGCCTCTTAATAATATATACAATTAGTCCTCCAGCAGTCTAGGCCTATAGCAGGATAACCAAGGGACAGCTCAGGAAACCCAAGCCTAAACTAACTATAGGATTTAGCAAAAATCAAAGTCTTAAGACTAGTTTTAAAACTGGATAATGTGTCAGCTTCACAGACAGAGATTGGAAGTTGGTTCCACAAGAGAGGAGACTGATAACTGAAAGATCTGCCTCCCATTCTGGTTTTGGAAATTCTAGGAACCACAATAAACCTGCAGCCTGAGAGCGAAGTGCTCTGTTAGGAAATTATGGAACAATAAGATCTGTAATGTACAAATGTAAGATGGAGCTAGGTTGTTGAGAGCTTTGTAGGTTATAAGTAGGATTTTAAATTATATTCTGGATTTGACAGGGAGCCAATGGAGAGAGACTACGATTGGAGAGATATGATCTCTCCCAGTAACTCCAGTTAAGACTCTGGCAGCAGCATTTTGGATCAACTGAAGACATTTTAAAGAAGTATTTGGACACCCAGATAATAAACCATTGCAATAGTCCAGTCTAGATGTGAGAAATGCATGAACCAGTTTTTCTGCTTCATTTTTAGATAAGATGTTTCTAACTTTAGTGATATAATGCAGGTGGAAGCAGGCAGTTCTAGTAACGTTTTTAATGTGGAGGATAAAAGACATGTCCTGATCAAAAATAACACCAAGATTTTTAACATTAGAACTGGAGGCAGATTAATGCCATCTAAGGTGAGCGAAATACTGAAAAATTAATTCCTAAGGTGCTCAGGTCTAAAAACCAAAACGTCAGTCTTGTCTGTGTTCAAAAGGAGAAAATTAAGGGTCATCCAGGTTTTTATGCCTTAAGACATGCTTGTAGTCTAAGTACCTGATTGGATTCATTGGGTTTAATGGACAAATAAAATTGTGCAATCAACATAACAATGGATATGTATCCTATGCTGTTTAATAACTTTATCTAATGGAAGCATATATAAAATAAAGAGTATTGGGCAAAACACTGAGCCCTAAGGGACTCCATGACTAACTTTGATGTATGAAGGCGATTTATTATTTATTATTTAGCAATTTGAGATTTTCATTAATAAAAAGTGCGTTATGAATTAAATTCATTATTATTATTATTATTATTAATATTAAATCCGAGGCCATGGTCTTGAGCCGGAAAAGGGTAGCGTGCCCTCTCCGGGTCGGGGAGGAGGTCCTTACCCAAGTGGAGGAGTTTAAGTATCTCGGGATCTTGTTCACGAATGAGGGAAAACTGGAGCGTGAGATCGATAGGCGGATAGGTGCAGCGTCCGCAGTGAAGCGGGCGCTGTACCGGTCTGTCGTGGTGAAGAGAGAGCTGAGTCAAAAGGCAAAGCTCTCAATTTACCGATCGATCTACGTTCCCACCCTCATCTATGGTCATGAGCTTTGGGTTATGACCGAAAGAACAAGATCTCGGATACAAGCGGCTGAAATGAGTTTTCTCCGCAGGGTGGCTGGACTCTCCCTTAGAGATAGGGTGAGAAGCTCAGTCATCCGGGAGGGACTCGGAGTAGAGCCGCTGCTTCTCCACATCGAGAGGAGCCAGTTGAGGTGGCTCGGGCATCTGGTTAGGATGCCTCCTGGACGCCTCCCTGGTGAGGTGTTCCGGGCATGTCCCACCGGGAGGAGACCCAGAGGAAGACCCAGGATACGCTGGAGGGACTATGTTTCTCGGCTGGCCTGGGAACGCCTTGGGATTCCCCCAGAGGAGCTGCTCCAAGTGGCTGGGGAGAGGGAAGTCTGGGCCTCCCTACTTAGGCTGCTACCCCCGCGACCCGACCTCGGATAAGCGGAAGAAAATGGATGGATGGATGGATATGATTATTATTTAATTTACATTTACAAACTGGAATCTACAAAGTACAAAGTACCAGAGATGTTATTTAAACCATTTTAGAGCGGTTTCTGTAATCCCAATATCATATTCAAGCCTCTGTAGTAAAATATTAGCAATATATTAGCAAGAATTTAGTCAATAAACTCTTGTTAATAATTGCACATGCACAATTATTCTGATTTTTTTTTTTACAAGAGATAGGAAGGATCTGGGTGCACAACTGCAGCACCCTTAACCGGCGCAGCGTACAGATCAAGTTTCTGGCCCCGCTGTCCCAGTAAAATTTATTAGTTCCATCCATCCATCCATTCTCTTCTGCTTATCCGGGGTCGGGTCGCGGGGGCAGCAGCCTAAGTAGGGAGGCCCAGACTTCCCTCTCCCCAGCCACTTGGAGCAGCTCCTCTGGGGGAATCCCAAGGCGTTCCCAGGCCAGCCGAGAAACATAGTCCCTCCAGCGTGTCCTGGGTCTTCCTCTGGGTCTCCTCCCGGTGGGACATGCCCGGAACACCTCACCAGGGAGGCGTCCAGGAGGCATCCTAACCAGATGCCCGAGCCACCTCAACTGGCTCCTCTCGATGTGGAGAAGCAGCGGCTCTACTCCGAGTCCCTCCCGGATGACTGAGCTTCTCACCCTATCTCTAAGGGAGAGTCCAGACACCCTGCGGAGAAAACTCATTTCAGCTGCTTGTATCCGAGATCTCATTCTTTCGGTCACAACCCAAAGCTCATGACCATAGATGAGGGTGGGAACGTAGATCGATCGGTAAATTGAGAGCTTTGCCTTTTGACTCAGCTCTCTCTTCACCACGACAGACCGGTACAGCGCCCGCTTCACTGCGGACGCTGCACCTATCCGCCTATCGATCTCACGCTCCAGTTTTCCCTCATTCGTGAACAAGACCCGAGATACTTAAACTCCTCCACTTGGGGCAGGACCTCCTCCCCGACCTGGAGAGGGCACTCTACCCTTTTCCGGCTCAAGACCATGGCCTCGGATTTGGAGGAACTGATCCTCATCCCGGCTGCATCACACTCAGCTGCAAACCGCTCCAGCAAAAGCTGTAGATAATGACCTGATGAAGCCAATAGGACCACATCATCTGCAAAAAACAGAGAAGTGATTCTAAGGCCACCAAAACGGATACCCTCAACACCTTGGCTACGCCTAGAGATTCTGTCCATAAAAGTTATGAACAGAATCGGTGACAAAGGGCAACCTTGGTGGTGTCCAACTCTCACTGGAAACGAGCCTGACTTTTTTCATTCATTCAAACTTTATTTCGACAGGTTAATCCCATTTAGCCTCAAGGACTCATTTACAAGAGAGACCTATATGGACTTACTGCCGGTAATGCGGACCAAGCTCTGACATCGGTCGTACAGGGATCTAACAGCCCGTATCAAAGGGACTGGTACCCCATACTCCCGGAGTACCCCCCACAGAACCCCCCGAGGGACGCGGTCGAATGCCTTTTCCAAGTACACAAAGCACATGTAAACTGGTTGGGCAAACTCCCACGGTCCAGTGTTCCACGACCAGGACGAAAACCACACTGCTCCTCCTGAATCCGAGGTTCGACTATCCGACGGACCCTCCTCTCCAGAACCCCTGAATAGACCTTACCAGGGAGGCTTAAGAGTGTGATCCCCCTATAGTTGGAACACACCCTACGGTCCCCCTTTTTGAATAGGGGAACCACCACCCCAGTCTGCCAATCCAAGGGAACTGCCCCTGATGTCCACGCAATATTGCAGAGTCACGTAAGCCAACACAACCCCACAACATCCAGAGCCTTAACCCCAAAGTATTTTCTTCTCCTCTTTTCGCAGACTGCTTCGCTCAACGGTGCTAAGCTGCGTCACATTGCTACCTCTGCTAATTTCGTAGCAGGCTAGCCAGCGAAAGCGACGCAACGGAGGAGACGTCTCAAATAAAGAGAAAAAGGATTTTGGAAGGACTCGCTCATCTTATCTCGGACATGCCTCCGGAGAAAGGAAAGCGAAAGACAAGACTTCCAAAAAAGACTAGCAGGACGGCGAGCCCGACCTCGCGCGCCTGCCCCAGCAGATGCGTTTTTTCCCTCTCGGTGACGGACACCCATGAGGCCTTTCCTGTCTGCCTGGGAATGTTGCACGCAAACATGGCACTGGATACGCCCGAATCATGACCACACTGCAGCCAGATGCTGGAGGCGGTGAGGAGATACCGGACGGACTTCGTCGCCAAAGCCATGGGCGCTGCTGCAGCGTCAACAGACCCGGACACGACTGAGCCTCTCACTCCCACGCCGGAGCTCGAGAGCATGGCTCTGGAGGACAGCACCCAGGGTGAATGGGGTGTCAGCCCAGACGCGCTGGCTCTCATCGGAGACTTAACAGTCGACTTCGACACTCGAGGCTTGATGAACGAGGACGAGATTTCGATTTCAGCCTCAGGCGAATTTGCTACGGATGACGCCGAAGTTGAGTACGATGAACAGGGGAGGGGACCTCTCTCGCACCTCGGTGCCTGTGCTCCCGGAGACTGATTTTTCTATTCCTGCTCTGTTCGACTTGTGTCGCAGAGCAATGGACGCGCTGCAGATCCCATGGCCAGAGCCTTCACCTCGTCAACAAGTCACGAGGTTAGCAAGAAATTATCTTTACTCAAAGCAGCAGTCCGCAATCAGGCAAAGAATGCCCATCTTTCCGGATTTCCTCACGGAGCTGACTTGCACCTGGACTCAGCCCAGAGCTCCCATGCTGCTGCCGCTCTCGCAGTTCCTCGACGTGGATGGGACGGATGCAGCGGGTATAGCCAACGTGCCACAAATGGAGGACACGCTGGCGTTTCACCTGGCTCCCAGGTCATCCGGGATGAAACCAACTCTGCCCAGTAAAGCCTGTCGAGCCTCGGCTTCTCTGCTCGAGAAATGCTACAGGGTTCAGGGCCTCGTGGCGCACGCAATGAACGTATCCGCCATGATGCAGGCGTACCTGGCTGAAAAACTGCA
>JBBPBX010077050.1:0-11919 GCA_038048925.1 Garcialebias charrua
AGTATCCATGCATTCAGTTAATTACCATGTCATCAGGGTCAGACAACACTTGAACAGAGATGGGTGGAGCAACAAGTGTACAGCTGGTGTTGAGTGGATGGAAGCAACGCTGAGATCCGATCGCCACATCTTTAGACTTTTTTCACAACTGCTGGAAGCTCTGTAAAAGAAAAAGAAAAAACAAGGGGCAAATGAACAAAAATTGTGTATCACTATACAGTACAGTAGTGTTTTGAGACCATTCAAAATTTACATTAGTCATTTGTGCAATGAAGAGCTGAAATATAAAGGAGGAACAGGAAGAAGGAGACTGATCTATAGAATCAATACAACATTCAAACAAGGCATTCTCCATTTCCACATCTGGTTTTAAAAATGTTGACATTATGAATGTTTTTGTATTGCTCTCATTTTGTTTGAATTTGTTTTTCTTTATAGGCTTGTTTTGTATTGGATGCTCAGATGCATCATGTGACTTTTAATTTACTGCACCTGTGCAGCTTTAATTAATAAAAGGTGTGTGCTCCTTCAAACATCTCTCTGGGTGAATGAAGTGGAGCAACATGAAACCAAACCATGTTCAAGTGTCACGTTTAATGCTGAGCCAAAAGTGAACTCTGTCAACAGGTTATGGGCCCAGAGTGTTTGAACAGTTTGGAAAAATGAACAGAAGAGAAAAGGAAATGGCAGCCAGCCGATGGTCAAGACTTCTTTTTGATGGAGATGAGAAAAACTACAAATTATGGGAAACTAAGTTTCTAGGACATCTCCGATTACAAGGGCTTAAAGATACAATCTTGACAGGACCTACTGATGGAGAAGAAGAAGATGACGCAAAGAAAAATGCTGAAGCGTATGCAGAACTCATTCAGTTTTTGGATGACAAGAGTTTGTCACTTATCATGCATGACGCAGCAGATGATGGGCGTGCGGCGCTTGGAATCCTGCGTGAACATTACGCCGGAAAAGGGAAACCCAGAGTGATCAACCTGTATACTGAGCTGACTTCACTGCAGAAATCACCCAGTGAGTCGGTAACGGAGTACATCATCAGAGCTGAGACTGCAATCACCGCTTTAAGAAGTGCAGGTGAGGATTTGAGTGACGGACTTCTGATAGCCATGGCCCTGAAGGGTCTTCCAGAGACATTTAAACCATTTGCTATTTATATCACTCAAAGTGAAGATGGTGATAAAATGACCTTCGCAGAGTTTAAGACAAAACTGAGAAGTTTTGAAGACATTGAAAATATGCGTGCGAGTGTATCTGAGGACAATGTGATGAAAGCTAAAGTGCATTCTGGCAGAAAATTCTCACCTAGAAGCACAAATGATCCTGAGGCTGGAAGTTCTGAGATTGTGTGTTTTAAATGTGGGATGAAAGGCCACATAAGCAGAACCTGCCAACGGAAGCAGTGGTGCAGTCACTTTAGGAACAACACTCACAGCAATGAAACCTGCAGGCGTAGAAAGCACCGGGACAACGCACGCAAAGTGGCCGAAGAGACAGATGGCAACAGAGAGTATGCTTTCCAGGTGAGCGACGCAGACACGCGAATGGATGACATCAAGAGGAGAGGTCTGATGGTGGACGCAGGTGCAACGTCACACATCATCACCGACATTAGGAAGTTCAGAAGGTTTGATGAAAGTTTCCAGGCCGAGACGCACTGCGTGGACGAAGTACTACATTAGTCTCATGGAAAACCAAAAGACAGTCCACTGTAGCACTATCTACATGTGAGGCAGAGTACATGACACTAGCTGCTACTGTACAAGAATGCTTATACTTAAGACATGGATGGACTGGATTATTTAGCTAAGATCTATGAGGACAATCAGGGTACTATAGCCTTAGCCAAAAATCCTGTACACAGGCAAAGGTGTAAGCATGTTGATATTAAATATAATTTTATCAGATCAGCTGTAAATGAAGGAAAAGTTTTTCTGGAGTACTGTCCAACTAATGATATGGTTGCAGACGTACTAACCAAACCAGCAACCAAGATGAAGTTGAAAAAGTATGAAATGTTTGTTTGGTGTATGAAGAATTTATTTAGGTTTGAAACATTAAGAGCCTGAGGGAGTTACCCAAAATGTGAGCAAGTGGGGGTGTTGACATTATGAATGTTTTTGTATTGCTCTCATTTTGTTTGAATTTGTTTTTCTTTATAGGCTTGTTTTGTATTGGATGCTCAGATGCATCATGTGACTTTTAATTTACTGCACCTGTGCAGCTTTAATTAATAAAAGGTGTGTGCTCCTTCAAACATCTCTCTGGGTGAATGAAGTGGAGCAACATGAAACCAAACCATGTTCAAGCGTCACGTTTAATGCTGAGAGCAAAGTGAACTCTGTTAACAAAAAATCAGTGTCTTAATTGCTTTACTCAAACTACTTAGAAATTACCTCTCAATGACGAGTGGCTCACTTTACCGCAGTTCTCAAGGCTAGGTTCTGAGTCTGATCCAGTTGTGTCAGATGGGGTTGGATTGAAGAGCTGAGAGCAGAGAGGCACAGCTGATCTCTGACAACCTGCAGAATCAAAGAGAACATGTGATAAATCTTTAGTTTCTGTTCTACATGCATCACTTTGATGCTTCCATCAACTTAGAGACAAATAAAGAGCATTCAAACCTAAAGATTCGCATCAACAAGGGACAAACACCTCTGCTGTGTTACTGTGAACAGTTTAGCACCACCACCACCAAAGTCTGGCACTCATATTAGCCTGCCTGTGTGTCTGTTAGCAAAATATCTCATGTTCCAGTAAATCTTTAATGAAACTCTCAGAAAGTAATTGACTCTCAAGACCTCGTGAATGAGATATATCTTCCTTCAGCCTCTTGTTTAAGCAGCTACAAAAACAGTATGTTGCTGAAATACGTATTTAAAGTAAATTAGTATTTCAGCCTGGCTGCGGTTATTGTTCTGCTGGCTAGTGAGCGCATGTGTGTTAACAGACGCGACGCAAACAGCGTGAGGATGCGGGGCCTGTCTCTTTGAAAAACCATCCAGGAACTAAGCCAAAAAAAAAAAAAAACGTAGCATATATGGCTTATTTAAACGCTAGAATAACCTAACCTGCAGTGTTTTACTTGCCTCAAATTATCTGCCTCAGCAGCATACACGACACACCCGTTTTAGCTCGTTGTTAGCTTAGCTTTTAGCAACAGCAGGTTTTGTTCATTCAACTGAACAGAGCTAAAAAAGCTAGCAAATAAACAAAACCGAACCGACCTTCAACTTCCAACTGAATGTCCAGTCGTCGTCCAGAGTCTGACCAGTCGACGTCTAATAAAAAGCAAGTTTTACGAGCGCTGAGTCCAACACAACAACAGCTTCTTGTCCAACAGTTGAAAGGAAATGGCTACATTTGAAAGAAGCGCGCGAAGCAAGAGGCGTTGATTGGTTGGATATGATCACATGCTACTTCACCCGATAAACAAGAGTGGCGTTGATTGGTTAGGACAAAGTTCACATGCAACCTGACAAGCAAGAGTGGCGTTGATTGGTTGGGACGTACATGATCACGTTCTACCCCCAATAACGCATGAGACCACAAACAGAAAAATGGTAGAAAGCAAACACGCCTGGAGTAACGCAGAATAAAATTGAATAATGATAATAATAATAATACCCTGATGCATGCTCAATAATAATAATAATATACTATATATATATATATATATATATATATATATATATATATATATATATATATATATATATATACAACAATATAAAAAAACAGCTCGAGCTGTTTCAAAAAACTGACAAAACGTTTAAAACAGAAGTACTAAAAATAAACCAGTGTGAAAATACTTTGTGTAAAATATCTTGGCCAAAAGTTTAAACATAAGTATAGATTAAGTATACTTAGACTTTTAGTTTATTTTTAGTATAAGTCAAGTATTGTGTAAAATAAACTTGGCCAAGTATACTTTTGATAAGTACCTAAAAAGTATACTGAAAGTATACTCTTATTTTTTTTAGTTTAAAATTAGTGTACTTTAAGTATACTTGCATATACTACTTTTTGGTAAGGGGACTCACACTGCAGCTGCAGCACGTCAGCCAAGTGATTGCGCAATCTTTGAAGCCAAGCAGCCCGTGCCTCTCTCTGCGCACGTCTGCACGTCTCATCTCAGTACATTTGAACGCTAAATAAGAAAAATCGGTGATTTTGACTAAAAAATAACAAAACTGGTTTAGTTTTTAGTAAAATAAGTTTATAGTTTATAGCCTCACTTGCCTCCCCTGACCGCACGTCACTGCCTTGTTCCCTTCCTTCAGGGAACATTGGTTATGGTACATAACCTCCAGTTTCAGCTTCTCTCCATTGGCTCCCTGTCAAATCCAGAATAGAATTCAAAATCTAACGTCTAACCTACGAAGGTCTCAACAACCTAGCTTCATCTTATATTACAGATCTTATTGTTCCATATTTTCCTAACAGAGCATTTTACTCTCAGGCTGCAGGTTTACTCAAGGTTCCTAGAGTTTCCAAAAGCAGAATGGCAGGAAGATCTTTCAGTTATCAGGCTCCTCTCCAGTTTCTGTCTGTGAGGCTGACACATTGTCCAGTTTTTAGACTGGACTTGACTTTCCTTTTTGATAAATCCTATAGTTAGGGTCGGCTTGTGTTTCCTGAGCTGTCCCTTAGTTATGCTACTATAGGCTTAGACTGCTGGAGGACAAACTGACCCCACTTCTTCACTCTGCTACTGTCTTTACTTACTCTGCTCAACCTGTTTTGGATATATATATTTTCTATCCTTGACATGTGTTTTTGTCTTTCAGGTACACCTGGACCAACATCTGGACCTGCCATTCTGTGTTTGTTTGTCTCTTCTTCCTGTCCTCTCAAACCCAGCTGGTCAAATCAGATGGCCATTTGTCCTGAGTCTGGTTCTGCTGGAGGTTTCTTCTTGTTAAAAGAGAGTTTTTCCTTTCCACTGTCTCCTTTGTGCTTGCTCAGGATGGGAGACTATGATGAAGTGAAGATTCAACTTGTCTGCTGCTTCCTTAGAGAACTTTACTAATTGTCTTTTCTATGTGTGTGAACGTTCCTGTAAAGTGCCCTGAGACAACTTTGTTGTGATTTGGTGATAAGTAAACTGAATTGAATTAAATTATAATTATATTATAGATTATATTGATGTAAAAATAGAACATATATAAAATAAATGCAAATAAATGAAAACAAATGTTTTTGGGACAAATATATTTAAATGTTCATTATTATTTCTTTGTGTGTGTGTGTGTGTGTGTGTGTATGTGTATGTGTGTGTGTGTGTGTGTGTGTGTGTGTGTGTGTGTGTGCGTGCGTGTGTGTGTGTGTGTGTGTGTGTGATTTCGTCCTTTTTATGATCAAGACTAGAACAATCAAAAGAAGAGAATAGCTGTTAACAGTGCTCACAAGACATTAAAATATCCAGATAAGTGAAGAGGGGGGTGTCGGATGAGAAGCAGAGTGAACATCGTTGGTCAGAGTGAAAAATCAACCTACACAGGCCAAAACAAAACACATCAGATGGTTTAAAAAATGGAATGAACAATTTATTGGCTGAGATCCACCAGTGTCTAAGCTTTGAGTTCTTCTGGGTGTTTTACAGCAACAACTAACATAAAAACAATAAACTCAAACCATAACAGAGTGCACTCATTTTGTTTTAAATAATGTTGTAAATGCAATCATATGAAAGTGCCTCCACCTGCCCTGCTGGGTTTTTTAGGCAAACATAAAATTGTTACAATATTTTAGAGGCTCAACACCCAGTTTGAACAGAACTGCGTTTTTAAATGTCTGCTGTCTTGAGATTTGTGGCTATTCAGAAAACATCCAGAGTTGCAGCTTTTTGTAACACAGGTCCAAATCTGCTTAACTTAATTTCAAAAGTGTACTCAAGTAGATTAAACCTTCAGTGTTGGGGCAGCTGCCAAGATGTTTATGAGACAAACAAATGCTTTTATGAAGCTGACCAAGGTGAATACAAAGAGACATGCAGCAGACAACCTTTTTGCAAAATTGATGTGGAGCGAGAAAAACTACAAAAATGTGATTTGTCTGAGGGATGAAGTGGCCTAAATCTTTAATATACATGTAAAAAAGAACTTGTCCAAAAGAGTGGTTGCATGTAAAATCTATGTCCTCACTGAAGGCTTGTAATTCAGAAATGTATTACTGTTGAAGAAATGAAAAAGTTGTGGAAAAAGTTTAAATGGGATGATAAAAATATGTCACAACTTTTTAAGAAACTGTTTTCATGAACTGGGTGTCCTTTAGCTTATAGTACAAGTGGTTTTACACTAGGCTGGCTATCGTAAGCTCTTCATCTACTGTAAATCATAAAGGCAAATGTCCTTTAAAGGGCACTGGGTTAATTTATTAGTTGCCTGGGAAGATTACTGCTGAATAAAAATGAGGGATACTATGACTGCAGTCAGAAAGGCCATAAAAGGGGCACAGAGAGGAGTGGCGGTGTGGGTTGGCTGGGGGGTGCAGGCCAGGTCGTGGATGTTCGTGGTGAAGAATGAGTGATAAAAAGACAAAAAAGCTGCTGAGTAAATCTGTGAGGGAACAGGTGAGAGATTGTAAAAAGCAGTGTGGAGGTATGAACAGAAACATCTATCCTAAAGTAAACGACTGGAGCCATGCGCCCCTGTTGTTTGTACCAGATGGTGTTCATTGATTATTCATTGCATGCGATGGATGTCACTGTCATTGCATGCGGCTCTGCTCCACTCTGCTCTCTGTCTTGGTGCTCCTGGTAGCACAGGTGTGGGGGAGGGTTAGCGACATGGGCCCCTATTTGATAGTATGTGGATGTTGTGAAGGTGGGTATTGAATCTAATTCAAAAATACTCTGAATGCATCACACACATATGCATGAAAACCTTGTGAATGTTCAGAATACACGCAAATGCTTTTCCCCATGAATGTACAGGGTTGAGACCGATCATCTAAGTGTAAGATGTGATGCTCATTTTAGTCAGTGGTCAGTGCAGATTGGTCTACATACATCAGGGCATGCAAGTATCACATGCTTTGGCAGTGTTGTATAACATAATACAGACTGAGGTGCAATAAAATCTGCAGGCAGCTTTGAACTATAAAGATGACACACACAAAGATGCAGCCAGAGCTACAAAAAGATTTCAATCACTAACACTGAGTTAAGTCTCTGATGACCACACTGCCTCACTCTGTTTCTCAGTGATGGAAAACACAATTGCTCTGTCACTCCCAATTTGCATTCTCAATAACCGAGGAGGAGAGGGTGAGAAAAACCATGGCAGAGTGTCTGTGATGGAAACAAGTAACACCATTATGATGCTCAGAAAGATGAGAATGAGCAGTGCAGGGTGTTTATGTATTTGACACTTCCATTGCAGGTTAGAGAGATTGTGATTTGGGTTGAAGGGCTGAGTGCTGTGCAGCGCTGCGGCAAAGAGGCAAACTGCCAACACGTATTGATCTGGTTCCATCTAGTTCTGTTTTTGCTGCTATTGTCAGGACTATAGGTGTCAGGTGAAACAAAGCTGGCAAGACTCCTCCACAGCAGCTGGTGAAACGATTGGATGAACTCAGAAAGGAACAAGTTTCTAAACGAACATATTTGATGATGCCTAGGTATGCCTGATAAAGTTCTTTATGCTACTTATGTAATTGTTTTTGAGAAAATGCCAATAGACAGAAGAAGAGAAAATACTCTGTCTTTATTAGGAGTCTTTCAGAAAGGATTTAAAAAGATTTAAGTATGCGATAATGAGTTCCCTTTTAGGTCAGTCACTCGGTGCAACATACTTGCTATGGGAATTGCACACCCGCGCGATTACCTGAAGGAATACAATCACACCTTTACGGCTAGGGCGTCAGCGTCACGCCAGAGGCCCCGCCCTCTGGGTATTTAAGCGGCTGACGCCCGTCCATCTCTCTTTTTGCCCTTCACCTCGCTTAACTCCTGAACTTCGTGGGACTTCTCTGTTGTCGCATCACTCGACTGAGGTGAGCTTGCTCCCTACGCTGAGCGTACAGAGAAATTTTCCTGCGTACTGCTTGGCTGGCGAAAGCTAGTCCAGCGTTTTTCTACTTACCTCGAAGTTTACTTCTCTTTCCGTAGCTGCTTCGCTCGACGGCGCCAACTGCGTCACAACCCCCTGCTAACCATTAGCAGGCTAACCAGCGAAAGCAAGATGAGGGAGAGGGCGGCTTTGAACAAAAGGAAACTAGGACAACTTCGACGCTTCTCGTCTCCAGACATGGCTCCCGAGAAGGGAAAACAGAGGACAAAGAAGAAGAAAACCAACAGGATGACGAGCCCTCGCTCGCGCCCATGCCCCAGTGGATACGGCTACTCCCTCTCGGTGACGGACACCCACGAGGCCTGTCCTGTCTGCCTAGGGATCCTGCACGCAAGGAAAGCGCTGGAATTCCCCGACTCCTGCTCCCACTGCCGTCGAATGTCGACGGTAGTGAGGAAACGCCGCGCTGACGCGTTGGCTAAATCCATGGCTAAGGCCGCGGCGCTGAAGGTCGCACGTCGCACGAAGCTGCTCGCTCCCGAACCGGAGCTCGAGAATGTGGACCTGGAATGCAACGGTCAAGTCGGAGAGGACAATGTGTCAGACTCCTCAGTTGCCGTCGAGGACTCAACGCCTGAAGTGTCTGACCAATACGCCGAATACGGTTGCAAAGGAGAAAGTGTGGATTCCTCCCAGAACCTGGCGCAAATCCTACCGGAACCGGACTTGTCGGTCCCTGCGATGTTCGACCTGTGCCATAGGGTGGCGGATGCCCTACAGGTCGCGTGGCCAGACCCCACGCCTCGCCAACAGGCTACGAGGCTGGCGGGAAACTACTTCTATGCGAAGCACCCGACAACGTCACAAAACTGCCCATTTTTCCGGACTTCCTCATGGAGCTCAAATGCTCCTGGGCGAACCCAGAGCTCCCATCACACAACCACTATCCCGACTCCTTGATGCCGCGGGAATGGAGACAATGGGCCTTGCCAGCGCACCCCTTATAGAGGAAACTCTGGCAGCTCACCTGGCCCCCACAGCCACGGGGACGAAACCAGCGCTACCCAGCAGGGCCTGCCGTACTTCGGAGAAACAACTTGAGAAGTGCTACAAGGCTCAGAGCCTCACGACTCGCGCAATGAATGCATCGACCATGGTGCAGGCGTACCTGGCAGAAAAACTGTAGGATATCCAGGTAACAAAAGACGAGCAGGCCGCAACGGAGGCCATGGAGGAGGCCCGACGTGCCTCTGACCTCGTGCTCCGCATGATGGGGACAATAGCCATTTCCTAAGGCAAAGCAATGGCGGAAATATTTGTCGACAAGCGCCATCTTTGGCTAACATTGTCGGACCTCCCGGAAAACCAGAGGTCCACTTTCCTCCAGCACCCGATCAAGTTGACGGGACTCTTCGGGGGATCCCTGGAACGTATCCAGGCCAGGCTGGAACAAAGACGCAAACAGGCGGAAGCGCTCCAAGAGGGATTGCCGAGGAAAAGCTTTGCATCCCCAAAGGAAGACATGCGTGACCTTCCACGGAAGAGACCCGCTGGTGACAGTGAAAATTTCCAGAACCAGCCGAGGACCTCTTCAGTGACCCCGTGTGGAAAGCAGATTCGGACCTGATGAAGCAGGACGAACTGATAATTTTACAGGCTTGCCTGCCCACGTGGTACGGGAACCTAACTTTTTGAGCCCAGTCTCTACTTGTACAATACTACGAGGAGCTGGTGACATATGTGCATGTACCAAACATGACTCGACTACTGTATGTGTAAACAAAACAAACACTGTTTCAGACATGTACAAAAATAAAAGTACCAAAGCACAGACTGCCCTGGTTCTTGACTCGAGTCCCATTTTTATAAAAGACAAACCATGTGGTCAAACTATGAACCACAGAAAGATACACGAGTTCTGCCAGAGGCGGTCAGATCTCACGATATCTTCTGCTGTGCCGACTAGCCTGCTCTAGAGAGCACGAGAGGGGTCAAAGGCCACCCCTCCAGCGCAAAAACACGACGAGCAACAATTAAACATGCCGTCCAGGCTTAGCGCGCACGCACAGGCCTGGAAGGCGTGTCTACCAAATGATTGGGTCATGACAACAATAAGTCACGGGCTCAAGTTGCAGTTCACAAAAAGACCGCCCCACTTCACAGGGGTACTGCAATATAAGATTACCCCTACACATGCTCAAGTGCTGAGGGAGGAAGTCTTGACAATGCTGCAAAAGGGAGTGATTAGTTTGGTCTCAGAACGCAAACTACGCTTTTGCCACTACAGCAAATGCTTCCTGGTGCCCAAAAAAGGATAATTCCCTGAGACCGATTCTGGATCTCAGGGCTCTCAACAAAATAATTAAAAACTTTTAAGTTCAAGATGCTTGCACAACGGCAAGTTCTCCAGTCTGTGAGACCAGGAGACTACGCATGTACAGTGGATTTAAAAGATGCCTATTTCCACATAGGCGTGTGGAGAAAACACAGGAAGTTTCTCCACTTTGCATTCGAAGGGAATGCTTATGAATTCAAAGCCTTACCCTTCGGTTTAAAGACTGCTCCTCGTACATTTACTAAATGTCTGGATGCATTCCTGACCCCCCTTAGGAATCAAGGACTCAGGGTCATGAATTACCTGGATGACCTGCTGATTCTGGCTGGAAGCAGAATGCAGGTCCAGTCACACTCCTTTAGGGTAAACTCTCACCTGGAGTCTCTCGGTTTTGTCATAAACCTACAAAAAAAGCGATCTAACTCCATCACGGGTTACCGTATTTCTGGGAGTACAGATCGACACTGTCCGGTACAGAGCATGGCTCTCGAAGGAACGAGTTTCCTCCATTTGCCGTTGCCTGGAAAGATTTAAATTGGACCAACGGGTCCCTGTGAAGACCTCCTAACGCCATTTAGGCCTCTTGGCGGCAGCCATTCCCTGTGTGCCACACGCATTACTGAAAATGCTTTGCCTTAGCTACCTCCCTCTTTGCTCTATGTTGCATCTCCTTATATTCCTGTCTCCTTACATCAGTCATCTCACTGTGGCATATATCTTCTTGGCTAACCTTTTTCTATGAATAGCTTCCTACACTGTACTATTCCACCACCAGTTTTCCTTTTCATCTTTTCTCTGTCCAGATGACACACCTATGCCGTCCTACCTGACTATCTAATTGCATTTGCTGTAGTAGCCCAGTCATCTAGAAGTTCTTTCTTACCACCCAGAGCCTTTTAACAGTTCCTATCTGAACTCCTCACAGCATTATTTTTTTTATCTTATATATATTTATATATAATGTATTTGGTTTTCTGCTCTAATTGTGCTATTATCTCTTCTTTGCAACAAAAGTCATTCAATACAATTTAGTTCATTTGTATAGTGCCAATTCACAATAAATTTGTCTCAGAGCACTGTACAGAAACATTGACATATATAGAAAAGCCAATCAGTAAATCTCTCTAAGGAAGCCAGCAGACATATTGAATCTTCAATTTGTCGCCCATCCTAAGCAAGCACAAGGACAACAGTGTAAAGTAAAAACTCCCTTTTAAAAGGAAGAGACCTCCAGCAGAACCAGGTTCAGGACAAGTGTCCATCTGCTTTGACTGGCTGGGTTTAAGAGGAGAGAACATAGAAACAAACAAACACAGAATGGCAGATCCAGATGTAAATGCATGCATACCTCCTGCTGCAAAAAAAGACAAAACACATGTCAAGGACAGAAAAAATACAAATACAAAACAGGTTGACCAGAGTAAGTAAAGACAGTAGCAGAGTGAAGAAATGTGGCCAGTTTGTCCTCCATCAGTCTAAGCCAATAGCAGCATAACTAAGGGATAATTCAGGAAACCCAAGCCAACCCTAACTAAAGTATATTTGTATACATATATA
>JBBPBX010077051.1:0-16960 GCA_038048925.1 Garcialebias charrua
TTTTATCAAAAATCTTGCTCTCTCTTGTGTTTATTATGTTCATCTCTCTGTTATGTTTATTATGTTCATTATTTACTGGAGAATGAATGAAGTGATTTAAAAAAATCTAAAATCTCTCTCTCTCTTTTGTTTATTTTGTTCATTATTTACTGAAAAATAAATGAAGTGTTTATAAAGAATTAAAAATCTTGCTCTCTCTTACGTTTATTATGTTCATTATTTACAGAAAAATAAATGGTGTTTTTTAATCAAAAATCTCGCTCTGTCTTATGTTTATGTTCTTCTCTCTCTTATGTTTATTAGGTTCATTATTCATTGAAAAATAAATGAAGTGTTTTTTAATCAAAAATCTCGCTCTCTTATGTTTATGTTTATCTCTCTCTTATGTTTATTATGTTCATTATTTACTGGAGAATGAATGAAGTGATTTAAAATAATCAAAAATCTCTCTAACTTTTGTTTATTTTGTTCATTATTTACTGAAAAATAAATGAAGTGTTTATAAAGAAACAAAAATCTTGCTCTCTCTTACGTTTATTATGGTCATTATTTACAGAAAAATAAATGGTGTTTTTTAATCAAAAATCTCGCTCTGTCATGTTTATGTTCTTCTCTCTCTTATGTTTATTAGGTTCATTATTCACTGAAAAATAAATGGTGTTTTTTAATCAAAAATCTCGCTCTCTTATGTTTATGTTCATCTATCTCTTATGTTTATTATGTTCATTATTTACTGAAAAATAAATGAAGTGTTTTTTAAATGAAAATTCTCGCTCACTTCTATTTTCGTGTTCTCTCTCTTATGTTTATTAGGTTCATTATTTACTAAAAAATAAATGAAGAGTTTTTTTATCAAAAATCTTGCTCTCTCTTATGTTTATTATGTTTATCTCTCTGTTATGTTTATTATGTTCATTATTTACTGGAGAATGAATGAAGTGATTTAAAAAAATCTAAAATCTCTCTCTCTCTTTTGTTTATTATGTCCATTATTTACTGAAAAATAAATGAAGTGTTTATAAAAAAAAACAAAATTCTTGCTCTCTCTTATGTTTATTATGTTCATTATTTATAGGAAAAAAACAGAAGTGTTTTTTAATCAAAAATCTCACTCTTAATGTTTATTAAGTTCATCTCTCTCTTATGTTTATTATGTTCATTATTTACAGAAAAATAAATGGTGTTTTTTTTATCAAAAGTCTCGCTCTCTCTTATGTTTATGTTTATCTCTCTCTTATGTTTATTATTTTCATTATTTACTGAAGAATAAATGAAGTGTTTTTATCAAATATCTTGCTCTCTCTGATTTTTATTATGTACATCTCTCTCTTATGTAATAATAATAATAATAATGAATTCAATTTATAACGCACTTTTCATTAATGAAAATCTCAAAGTGCTTATGTTTATTATGTTATTTATTTACTAAAGAATAAATGAAGTTTTTTCAATCAAAAACCTCTCTCTCTCTTAAGTTTATGTTCTTCTCACTCTTATGTTTATTATGTTCATTATTTACTGAAAAATAAATGAAGTGTTTTTTTATCAAAAATCTTGCTCTCTCATGTTTATTATGTTCATCTCTCTCTTATGTTTATTATGTTTATTATTTACTGATAATAAATGATTTTTTTAAATAATCTCCTTCTCTTTATGTTTATTATGTTCATCATTTACTAAAAAATAAATGAAGTTTTTTTTCAAATAAAAAATCTCACTCTCTCTTAAGTATATTAAGTTCATTATTTACTGATGAATAAAAAAAATTCAATCAAAAACCTCGCTCTCTCTTATGTTTATTATGTTAATTATTTACAGAAAGATAAATGAAGTGTTTTTTTAAATGAAAAATCTCGCTCTCTTCTATTTTTATGTTCTTCTCTCTATTATGTTTATTAGGTTCATTATATACTGAAAAATAAATGAAGTGTTTTTTATCAAAAATCTTGCTCTCTCTTATGTTTATTATGTACATCTCTCTCTTATGTTTATTATGTTAATTGTTTACTGGAAAATGAATGAAGTGTTTTTAAAATAAAATCAAAAATCTCACTCTCTCATGTTTATTATGTTCATTATTTACTGAAAAATAAATGAAGTGTTTTTAAATTAAAAATCTTGCTCTCTTTTATGTTTATGATGTTAATGATTTACTGAAGAATAAATGAAGTTTTTTCAATCAAAAACCTCTCTCTCTCTTAAGTTTATGTTCTTCTCACTCTTATGTTTATTATGTTCATTATTTACTGAAAAATAAATGAAGTGTTTTTTATCAAAAATCTTGCTCTCTCATGTTTATTATGTTCATCTCTCTCTTATGTTTATTATGTTCATTATTTACTGGAAAATGAATAGTGTTTAAAAAAATCAAAAATCATCTATCTCTCTATGTTTATTATGTTCATCATTTACTGAAAAATAAATGAAGTTTTTTAAAAATCATCTTTCTCGCTATGTTTATTATGTTCATCATTTACTGAAAATAAATGAAGTTTTTTTTAAATAATCTCTCTCTCTATGATTATTATGTTCATTATTTACTAGAAAATGAATGAAGTGTTTTTTAAATAAAAAATCGCACTCTCTCTTATGTTTATTATGTTCATTATTTATCGAAAAATAAATGAAGTGTTTTTTAAATGAAAAATCTCGCTCTCTTTTATTTTTGTGTTCTTCTCTCTCTTATGTTTATTAGGTTCATTATTTACTGAAAAATAAATGAAGTGTTTTTTATCAAAAATCTTGCTCTCTCTTGTGTTTATTATGTTCATCTCTCTGTTATGTTTATTATGTTCATTATTTACTGGAGAATGAATGAAGTGATTTAAAAAAATCTAAAATCTCTCTCTCTCTTTTGTTTATTTTGTTCATTATTTACTGAAAAATAAATGAAGTGTTTATAAAGAAACAAAAATCTTGCTCTCTCTTACGTTTATTATGTTCATTATTTACAGAAAAATAAATGGTGTTTTTTAATCAAAAATCTCGCTCTGTCTTATGTTTATGTTCTTCTCTCTCTTATGTTTATTAGGTTCATTATTCACTGAAAAATAAATGAAGTGTTTTTTAATCAAAAATCTCGCTCTCTTATGTTTATGTTTATCTCTCTCTTATGTTTATTATGTTCATTATTTACTGGAGAATGAATGAAGTGATTTAAAAAAAATCAAAAATCTCTCTCTTTTGTTTATTTTGTTCATTATTTACTGAAAAATAAATGAAGTGTTTATAAAGAAACAAAAATCTTGCTCTCTCTTACGTTTATTATGTTCATTATTTACAGAAAAATAAATGGTGTTTTTTAATCAAAAATCTTGCTCTCTTATGTTTATGTTCATCTATCTCTTATGTTTATTATGTTCATTATTTACTGAAAAATAAATGAAGTGTATTTTAAATGAAAATTCTCGCTCACTTCTATTTTCGTGTTCTCTCTCTTATGTTTATTAGGTTCATTATTTACTAAAAAATAAATGAAGAGTTTTTTTATCAAAAATCTTGCTCTCTCATGTTTATTATGTTCATCTCTCTCTTATGTTTATTATGTTTATTATTTACTGATAATAAATGATTTTTTTAAATAATCTCCCTCTCTTTATGTTTATTATGTTCATCATTTACTAAAAAATAAATGAAGTTTTTTTTCAAATAAAAAATCTCACTCTCTCTTATGTATATTAAGTTCATTATTTACTGATGAATAAAAAAAATTTCAATCAAAAACCTCGCTCTCTCTTATGTTTATTATGTTAATTATTTACAGAAAGATAAATGAAGTGTTTTTTTAAATGAAAAATCTCGCTCTCTTCTATTTTTATGTTCTTCTCTCTATTATGTTTATTAGGTTCATTATATACTGAAAAATA
This sequence comes from Garcialebias charrua, assembly GCA_038048925.1. Classification (NCBI taxonomy): domain Eukaryota; kingdom Metazoa; phylum Chordata; class Actinopteri; order Cyprinodontiformes; family Rivulidae; genus Garcialebias; species Garcialebias charrua. The sequence continues at coordinate 3,867 of JBBPBX010077051.1, forward strand.
AATGAAGTGTTTTTTATCAAAAATCTTGCTCTCTCTTATGTTTATTATGTACATCTCTCTCTTATGTTTATTATGTTAATTATTTACTGGAAAATGAATGAAGTGTTTTTAAAATAAAATCAAAAATCTCACTCTCTCATGTTTATTATGTTCATTATTTACTGAAAAATAAATGAAGTGTTTTTAAATTAAAAATCTTGCTCTCTCTTATGTTTATGATGTTAATGATTTACTGAAGAATAAATGAAGTTTTTTCAATCAAAAACCTCTCTCTCTCTTAAGTTTATGTTCTTCTCACTCTTATGTTTATTATGTTCATTATTTACTGAAAAATAAATGAAGTGTTTTTTATCAAAAATCTTGCTCTCTCATGTTTATTATGTTCATCTCTCTCTTATGTTTATTATGTTCATTATTTACTGGAAAATGAATAGTGTTTAAAAAAATCAAAAATCATCTATCTCTCTATGTTTATTATGTTCATCATTTACTGAAAAATAAATGAAGTTTTTTAAAAATCATCTTTCTCGCTATGTTTATTATGTTCATCATTTACTGAAAATAAATGAAGTTTTTTTTAAATAATCTCTCTCTCTATGATTATTATGTTCATTATTTACTAGAAAATGAATGAAGTGTTTTTTAAATAAAAAATCGCACTCTCTCTTATGTTTATTATGTTCATTATTTATCGAAAAATAAATGAAGTGTTTTTTAAATGAAAAATCTCGCTCTCTTTTATTTTTGTGTTCTTCTCTCTCTTATGTTTATTAGGTTCATTATTTACTGAAAAATAAATGAAGTGTTTTTTATCAAAAATCTTGCTCTCTCTTGTGTTTATTATGTTCATCTCTCTGTTATGTTTATTATGTTCATTATTTACTGGAGAATGAATGAAGTGATTAAAAAAAATCTAAAATCTCTCTCTCTCTTTTGTTTATTTTGTTCATTATTTACTGAAAAATAAATGAAGTGTTTATAAAGAAACAAAAATCTTGCTCTCTCTTACGTTTATTATGTTCATTATTTACAGAAAAATAAATGGTGTTTTTTAATCAAAAATCTCGCTCTGTCTTATGTTTATGTTCTTCTCTCTCTTATGTTTATTAGGTTCATTATTCACTGAAAAATAAATGAAGTGTTTTTTAATCAAAAATCTCGCTCTCTTATGTTTATGTTTATCTCTCTCTTATGTTTATTATGTTCATTATTTACTGGAGAATGAATGAAGTGATTTAAAAAAATCAAAAATCTCTCTCTCTTTTGTTTATTTTGTTCATTATTTACTGAAAAATAAATGAAGTGTTTATAAAGAAACAAAAATCTTGCTCTCTCTTACGTTTATTATGTTCATTATTTACAGAAAAATAAATGGTGTTTTTTAATCAAAAATCTTGCTCTCTTATGTTTATGTTCATCTATCTCTTATGTTTATTATGTTCATTATTTACTGAAAAATAAATGAAGTGTATTTTAAATGAAAATTCTCGCTCACTTCTATTTTCGTGTTCTCTCTCTTATGTTTATTAGGTTCATTATTTACTAAAAAATAAATGAAGAGTTTTTTTTATCAAAAATCTTGCTCTCTCTTATGTTTATTATGTTCATTATTTATAGGAAAAAAACAGGTGTTTTTTAATCAAAAATCTCACTCTTAATGTTTATTAAGTTCATCTCTCTCTTATGTTTATTATGTTCATTATTTACAGAAAAATAAACGGTGTTTTTTTAATCAAAAATCTCGCTCTCTCTTATGTTTATGTTTATCTCTCTCTTATGTTTATTATGTTCATTATTTACTGAAGAATAAATGAAGTGTTTTTATCAAATATCTTGCTCTCTGATTTTTATTATGTACATCTCTCTCTTATGTAATAATAATAATAATAATAATAATGAATTCAATTTATAACGCACTTTTCATTAATGAAAATCTCAAAGTGCTACACGGTGCAACAGAAATTAAATGTCAATAAAACAAGTAATAGAACAAGTAAAATCAATAACAGTATCAACTAAGATCAAAAGTAGAATCATGAGGAGGCAGAGTATGCTCGGTTGAAAAGAAAGGTCTTCAAGCCGCTCTTAAAGTCAACCACAGACTGTGGGACCCTCAGACAGTCAGGAAGAGAGTTCCACAGGCGGGGGGCAGCCACACTGAAAGCCCGGTCTCCCATGGTCCTTAATTTGGTTCTCGGAATGTGAAGGAGATTACTGTTCTGTGACCGCAGCGACCGGGTGGATGAGTGTGGAATAAGAATATCCTTCAGATAATCTGGTGAAGTTCCATGTAAGCATTGATGTGTAATGAGAGCAGTTTTGTACTGAATTCTGTAGGCGACAGGATGTTTGTTTTTTTAAATCATCTCTCACTCTTTATGTTTATTATGTTCATCATTTACTGGAAAATGCATGAAGTGTTTAAAAAAATCAAAAATCTCACTCTCTCTTATGTTTATTATGTTCATTATTTACTGAAAAATAAATGAATTGTTTTTAAATCAAACATCTCGCTCTCTCTTATGATTATTATGTTCAGCATTTACTGAAAAATAAATGAAGTGTTTTAAATAAAAAATCTCGCTCTTATGTTTATTATGTTCAACCCTCTCTTATGTTTATTATGTTAATTATTTACTGAAAAATAAATGAAGTGTTTTTTATCAAAAATCTTGCTCTCTCTTATGTTTATTATGTTCATCTCTCTGTTATGTTTATTATGTTCATTATTTACTGGAGAATGAATGAAGTGATTTAAAAAAATCAAAAATCTCTCTCTCTCTTTTGTTTATTATGTTCATTATTTACTGAAAAATAAATGAAGTGTTTTTAAATCAATAATCTTGCTCTCTCTTATGTTTATTATGTTAATTATTTACTGAAGAATAAATGAAGTTTTTTCAATCAAAAACCTCTCTCTCTTAAGTTTATGTTCTTCTCACTCTTATGTTTATTATGTTCATTATTTACTGAAAAATAAATGAAGTGTTTTTTTATCAAAAATCTTGCTCTCTCATGTTTATTATGTTCATCTCTCTCTTATGTTTATTATGTTGATTATTTACTGATAAAAAATGATTTTTTAAATAATCTCCCTCTCTTTATGTTTATTATGTTCATCATTTACTGAAAAATAAATGAAGTTTTTAAAAAATCATCTTTCTTGCTATGTTTATTATGTTAATCATTTACTGAGAATAAACATTTTTTAAATCATCTGTCACTCTTTATGTTTATTATGTTCATCATTTACTGAAAAATAAATGAAGTTTTTAAAAAATCATCTTTCTTGCTGTGTTTTTTATGTTAATCATTTACTGAGAATAAACGTTTTTTTTTAAATCATCTGTCTCTCTCCATGATTATTATGTTCATTATGTACTGAAAAATAAATGAATTGTTTTTAAATCAAAAATCTTGTTCTCTCTTATGATTATTATGTTCATTTATTACTGAAAAATAAATGAGGGTTTTTTCAATCAAAAACCTCGCTCTTATGTTTATTATGTTTATCTCTCTCTTATGTTTATTATGTTCATTATTTACTGAAAAATAAATGAAGTAGTTTTAATCAAAAATCTCTCTCTCTCTTATGTTTATGTTCATCTCTCTCTTATGTTTATTATTTTCATTATTTACCAGAAAATGAATGAAGTGTTAAAAAATCAAAAATCATCTCTCTCTCTGTTTATTATGTTCATCATTTACTGAAAATAAATGTTTTTTTTAAATCATCTCTCTCTCTTTATGTTTATTTTGTTTATCATTTACTGAAAATAACTGTTTTTTTAAATCATCTCTCTCTCTTTATGTTTATTATTTTCATCATTTACTGAAAAATAAATGAAGTTTTTTTTAAATAATCTCTCTCTCTATGTTTATTATGTTCATCATTTACTGAAAAATAAATGAAGTTTTTTAAAAATCATCTTTCTCGCTATGTTTATTATGTTCATCATTTACTGAAAATAAATGAAGTTTTTTTTAAATAATCTCTCTCTCTATGATTATTATGTTCATTATTTACTAGAAAATGAATGAAGTGTTTTTTAAATAAAAAATCGCACTCTCTCTTATGTTTATTATGTTCATTATTTATCGAAAAATAAATGAAGTGTTTTTTAAATGAAAAATCTCGCTCTCTTTTATTTTTGTGTTCTTCTCTCTCTTATGTTTATTAGGTTCATTATTTACTGAAAAATAAATGAAGTGTTTTTTATCAAAAATCTTGCTCTCTCTTATGTTTATTATGTTCATCTCTCTGTTATGTTTATTATGTTCATTATTTACTGGAGAATGAATGAAGTGATTTAAAAAAATCAAAAATCTCTCTCTCTCTTTTGTTTATTATGTTCATTATTTACTGAAAAATAAATGAAGTGTTTTTAAATCAATAATCTTGCTCTCTCTTATGTTTATTATGTTAATTATTTACTGAAGAATAAATGAAGTTTTTTCAATCAAAAACCTCTCTCTCTCTTAAGTTTATGTTCTTCTCACTCTTATGTTTATTATGTTCATTATTTACTGAAAAATAAATGGTGTTTTTTTATCAAAAATCTTGCTCTCTCATGTTTATTATGTTCATCTCTCTCTTATGTTTATTATGTTGATTATTTACTGATAAAAAATGATTTTTTTAAATAATCTCCCTCTCTTTATGTTTCTTATGTTCATCATTTACTGAAAAATAAATGAAGTTTTTAAAAAATCATCTTTCTTGCTGTGTTTATTATGTTAATCATTTACTGAGAATAAACATTTTTTTTAAATCATCTGTCTCTCTCCATGATTATTATGTTCATTATGTACTGAAAAATAAATGAATTGTTTTTAAATCAAAAATCTTGTTCTCTCTTATGATTATTATGTTCATTATTTACTGAAAAATAAATGAGGGTTTTTCAATCAAAAACCTTGCTCTTATGTTTATTATGTTTATCTCTCTTTTATGTTTATTATGTTCATTATTTACTGAAAAATAAATGAAGTAGTTTTAATCAAAAATCTCTCTCTCTCTTATTTTTATGTTCATCTCTCTCTCTTATGTTTATTATTTTCATTATTTACCAGAAAATGAATGAAGTGTTTAAAAAAATCAAAAATCATCTCTCTCTCTCTCTGTTTATTATGTTCATCATTTACTGAAAATAAATGTTTTTTTTAAATCATCTCTCTCTCTTTATGTTTATTTTGTTTATCATTTACTGAAAATAACTGTTTTTTAAATCATCTCTCTCTCTTTATGTTTATTATTTTCATCATTTACTGAAAAATAAATGAAGTTTTTTTTAAATAATCTCTCTCTCTATGATTATTATGTTCATTATTTACTAGAAAATTAATGAAGTGTTTTTTTAAATAAAAAATCGCACTCTCTCTTATGTTTATTATGTTCATTATTGTAAAGGATTATGAGGAGGTCAATATTAATACTGACCTCTTTACTTGAATTAATTTACTTATTCAGATTGAATAGTAAATTCACGGATTCTTTTCTTTTTCAGTTTACCCAATATTTCTGTGATCTTTATGATGGATACATAAACAGAGCTATAGAGTGACAATGGACACGTTAACTTAGCTTGATATGTCAAAGAGACACTATCATTTATTTAAAATGAATCAACTAAATTAACACCATTACACTTGATTGACAGGATTTCACTTTCTTGTAATTTAAAACGTCAGCACACTTAAATTCAACACAACAGACATAAATACTAGATGTTAAACATATTTAGTCTGTGGCTCTTTAACTTAAAATAGTTTCCAGCTTAGATTGAGAGGGGAAAGAATAGGAGGAAAGATTTAAGAAGAATTGGGAGGTTAAGAGAGGAAGTTTATCTTGCATTTATGAAACCAGATGACACTCTTCCGTACGCGTCCAGCTAAGATATCATCACACCTCCAGCAAGCAAACAGCTGCTCCTTTACCTTAAGACGTCCGCCTTGGTTCTGGTAAAGAGCTGTGGTCAACTTTAGACTGACGAGTCGTCGGTCCCGCAAGTCCAAGCTGGACTCCACGCGTGTTTACCTTGTCGGTGTCGGTGATACTCGCTTTCGTCGGCAGAAGTCGTGACAGTCGTGGCTTCTTGGCTCAAGATAATTTATTCCAGGAAGGAATAACCAAGTTTTTTGAGCTTACGCTCGTTCGAAGTGGACCCATAACAACATGTTATCAGTCCCAGCTGGATGACGAGTCCTTAGCGCGTGACTGGTGGTCATTCAGCTCTTTGGGAAAAGTTCACATCTCTTTGAAGTTCCCAGCAAACTCTGAAGCGTTCAGCAAAAGTTAGAACTTAAAAGCAGGATCAAAGAGAGGAGTGAGCTTGTGTTATCGCGACCCAAGGTTACAGCCAGAGCAGAGGGAGATTTGTTTAGGAAAAGACAGAGAAGCTGGAGCCTTGTTCATGAAAAACAACGGATTAACCTGTCTTCTGACTCTCTAAACAAAACCGTCTGGTCTATGTGACCCGAGATTTCAACTTTAACACAGCAGTGAACACAGTTTAAACTCTTACAGAATAACATAGCTTAAAAGCACACATCATGAAAATGACAAAAGTTATTCTTTTGATCTCATCAGCCTAAAATCAAAGATAGAAATAGTCTCTTTTGGTGACTATGTGACTAATTTGTAGTAAATGTCTTGCTTTACTGAGAGGTCAGTAAAGGTCATCACTGGACAGTTCAAGAACCTTAGTTTGACCCTGGGTAGGTCCACTACATCTCCCCCCTTTTGGAAGCCATCGCCAGTCCTTGGGGATGGGGTCCAACACGAAAGGAAACCTTGAACTGTCTTTGATCTTGAAGTAATCCAGCAAGTGGAAAAGAAAAATCAAAAATTATAATCCCATAAAGTTTTTGGAAATTCCATACTGTTCGGAGGTAATCCCATTGCGAAAAGCTTTTAATCCCTTGGAAAACAAAGTCTGTTAACTCTTGGAAAACAAAGTCTGTGATCCCTTGGAAAGCAAAGTCTTATAATCCACAGCGGTAATTCCACAACGATTAGTTTTGTTGATTGATCAGCAACAATTGTTTTCATAATCAGCATGTAGAGGGGATCCCTCGATTGACGCAGAGGAGGCGACCCTTGGATGGAGGTTGAAGACCAAGCGTTGGAGCTGCAGGTCCCCACATCGAAGGTTGTTGGCTGGTTGGTTTCCAGTCAGTGCCACTCTGGTTCTATGTGTCATGCAATTATGTGGTTTTTTAGGTGGGCTTATGATTGGGATTTTACATTAAGCCTTACCTATATGCACCTGGTATGTAAGCTATCATGGTTTAGATCAGCTACAATTACCAATTAAGGGGTGGATCAATTCTGTAAAATTAGATATAGGGATTTGTACCTATAAAATTTTGGAGGGCTTCTGTAACGAAGGCCTCTAATTCCAAACTATTCCTCCATTCATTACTTAGTTTAGGTTAAACTAAAATAAAAATGAAATATAGTTTGATCTAAATGTCTGTTGTCTTTTAGACGAACGACGTAGGATTTGGTATTCCTAATAAATTTTGAAGTCTATGGCGAGACTCATCAAAATGAATAGATAATCTAGAATAGAAACGATCGAATCGGTTCAATTTAGAAATTGTGAGACCAGTGTAGTTTATGGTACCTTGAGTAGCTTTAAACTACATTGACTCTTCGACGATTGAGATTTAACAAAACGAACTGCATGTTGGCATAGTTAAATCCATATCATTCATTAACCAATGTTAATACAAAACCTTTTTGGCTGGGAGTGTTCAGAACCAAACAATATCTCAACTAATGACAACAGTAATGACTAAACAACAAGGAAACAACGTTTCACTGCTTCGACACACTCTTGTCGTCAGATTCCAAAGTGCAACACACAAGAAAAACAGGTCTCAACTTTATGACCGAGGTCAAATTAAATCTCGTGGATTTAAACGGTTGTTAAGGTTAGTTTTTTGTTGTGGGTTTTAGGCTTAGCGTTTCTAAGTTCAAATTGGACAATGCGACTTATAGGGTGGGAAATATGGTAGTTTAAACCTGATTAGTTTATTTACTAACTTGTGTTTGGACGACCTTATTATCCCATGAAGTCGGTGAGTTTGTGAGATCTTTGTCTTTTGTGGAGTCATTGAACGCCTTGTAAGGTTTGATCTGATTTCGATGTACCCATTTAGCAATTGGCTCTTTGCGGCCTTTGCTGATTTTGATTTCGTAGACGACTGAGGACACTTTGTCTGTTATCAGATGAGGTCCAGTCCACCTGGGCATTAGTTTGCGGGCGAGAGTTCCGGTCTCGGACCCTCCTTTCCCGGTTGCTGGGGCGAACGTATAGTACCAGACTCTGTCTCCCACTTGGAGTTCATTGTGAGAGGCCTTCTGGTCATAGTACGCCTTACGTCCTTCAGCGGATTTTTCCAGGTTTTTCTGGGCGAAAGCAAAAGTGTTTCTGAGGTGTACATTCAAATCTTTGTCTTTGGCATGGCCTAACATCACCCCCCTTTGGTCATGGGGGACCACGAACACAGGTGAGGACGTCCGTCCATGGGCACAAGTTAGGATGCCACCGTTTAGTTTAAGCTGTTCGCGCAGCTGAGAGAAGACGGTACACAGGAATCGTTTAGGATTTGGCCAACGTATCTTCTTACGTTTACCTCTTTCCGTGTAATTCAGGTGTGTCACAACCGTCGGCGCAGTCGCAGGTGTGTCTGATTGTACAGACTGCGACGGGTCACTGTCGTTGTGTGTGTCTTCCCACCTCTCGACTGAAGAGAGGCTCTTTGAGTCTGTAAAAACTATGTCATTTCTGACTAGTTCTAGACACAAATGTTCCTGAACCAAGGTTTCATCGAAAGCTTGGCTGATAGCCGATTTACCTGTCCCAGGGGACAGTACAGCAACCTCGGTGTGGGGTCCTTGGATCTCCACACCTTTCTCTACCTGTGGTAGGTAATGTGAGTTTGCCCCCTTCTTGTCTGATGAGGGGTCCTCGTAATCTGCAACAATGATGTCCAAGTGACTGTCAGCGTTTGGTTGACTGTCATTTTCTGGACTCAGATGCCCTTGAACCAAGGTTTCATTGAAAGCTTGGTTGATTGCCGAATTACCTGTCCCAGAGGACAGTACAGCGTCTTCGGTGTGGGATCCTTGGATCTCAACACCTTTCACTACCTGTGGTAGGCAGTGGTCAGGGAGTGCTGAATGTGTCAGCTCACAGAGGAGGTTCTCTTGTTGGGCCAGAGTTTGGTCCAACTTTTGGGTCTCTTCTGACTCACCTGTAGTTGAAGGTTCACTTACCGGGCTCTTGTCCTTGGATGAGGCGTCCCGTGTGTCCTTTGCGGTACCTGCGGTTAGGCAGTCTGTATCACAACTAGGAGGCACTTTTATTGGCAGGGGTTTTCTCACTGTGCTCCACATTTTCCGTCGACCATAATCTATAATCGCGTTGAAGCGGTTTATAAAATCTTGGCCAACCAAAAATGGGAATGAGTCAAGTTTAGACACGTACACCGGGTGGTGTATTGTCATTTCGCCAATCTGCATGTGAACCATAGCCATAGCTGTTAGGGTTGTTCTCGTCTCTGCGAGACCCTGTAGCTCAATAGCACATTTCTCAAAGGGTATTTGCCTGTCAACACCGTTAGCGGCGGTCCTCAGCTCCTCGAACAGCTTGGCCGACATAATAGTTATATCAGAACTGCCATCCAGGAGGGCTTCACGCTCAAGGACACCTTCCAGTGTGATAGGCAGGTAAGCTTTCTTAGCCACCCCCCTTTGTATAAAGTTACACAGAAACCTCACAGGTCTTGGCCCACGTTTCTGTTCACGTGTGACTCTGTCTGTGTAATCTTGCTTACTGTCAGCATCTTGTTGGCTGTCAGCATCATGACCTTCAGGATGTTGTTGTGTGTCAGCAATTGGTTTGCTGTCAACATCCATGGCAATGTTGGTAGTAGTGTGCGCTGAGTTATTTGTGTGCTCTGAGTCTTTGTGAAAGACAGTGCTACACATCGCTCCAGGTTGGTCAATGTTGATAGTGTCATTATCAATGATAACGCCACTCATTGTATCAGGTTGGTCAAGCACAGTAACATTCAAATCTACTGACAAACTACTTACTTCCTCTGTCTCTTCCGAGCATAGAGGTGTTGGGCCATTATTCCGGGACATTCGTGACTCTTTGCCTGTCTTGAACTGTTCTGTTCGAGGCGCGGGAGGTGCAGTTCCAAGGCTCGGGGGTGTCTGTTGGGACCACGCATAGTTACATGAGTATAGGTCCTCATCCTTCAATTTCTTTTGAAGTCCACCCACCGATGGACCTTGGTTTTCACCCACCTGGTTCGATCTGAACCGTTGTGGGTCTCTTAGAGAGTGAACACCTACCTTTTGTGGTTCGTTGCTTGTCTCAGATTTTTCAATCTGAGGTGCTTCAGGGGCGGGGCTCCCTTTAAACCATTTTGAGTCACTGTTCCAACTGGTACCAACATTTCGGTGTATGTCAGTTTGAAAATCTTGTTCATTCTTGCTAGTATTATCCAACTCTTTTAACAACCGACGCGTGTTCTCCACCACTTCTGAGGTCAGAAGGCCTTTGAGACGATAGTGTTCATTCTCGCTAGTATCATCCCACTCTTCTAACAACCGACGCATGTTCTCTGCCTCTTCTGGGGTCAGAGGACCTCTGAGACGACGGTGTTTATTCTCGCTTTTTTGCGTCTGGGATACGACCTTTTGACCTGGGCACACCTCAGAGGGTGTTTTGTTTTGCATGTGAGCCTCAACAGCAGTTACAGCGCACTGTTTCATCACTGATTGTTTAAACTGATGTTGTAGCTCAAGGCCTTTTTCGAGAAGTTTTTCTCTTTGTCGTTTGCTATTGTTGTCACTAACTGTGTGCTCTGAGTTATCCATGTGCTCTGAGTTATCAAAGACAACGTCACGCATTGTACCAGTTTGGTCATCCTTTATATCATTCAAGTTTTCAAACAACCAACTTATGTCCACTATCTCCTCAGAGCTTAGAGGTATGTTGCCTTTTTTCTGGAACTTCTGTGACCTTTTGCTACTCCCGGACTGTCCAGTCCGCAGTGCAGGGGCAGGACCTTTGCTCGGTGTAGACCGCGGAGGGTCACTTAAAGAGCGGGCGTCCACCGTTTGTGGTTTTTTGCTTATCTCGGGCAGCTTCGTCCGAGGTGCAGGGACAGGGCGTGTGCTCGTCCTTCTCAACCATATTGGGTCTCTTAACCACTTCGGGTCATAGTTCCAGCGGGCATCTTCACTAAGTGGTCTGTTAGTTTGAAAAACATGTTTCTTCTCGCCTTTTTTAGGAGAGGGAGTTGATGAACTTGTCCCTTCCAGCTCCAGCGAGTGGGATTTGACCGCTTCACCTGGGGACACCTGTAAGGGTGTTTTGGTTTGCATGTTAGCTTCAAAGACATTCACAACACACTGTTTTATTTCTTCCATGGTTTGCGTTTTTGCATTAACCACGGTGAGCAGCGGAAATCGTATCTTATAGCCGAGATGTAAGAAGAAAGACCACTTAAAGTCTTCATCTTCTTCCATGCCTGGTGTATATTTGTCACCAAAATGAGCTTTAAGGTGCCTGTCGTAAAACATCAAAGGATGTTCATTTTTTCCTTGCACGTACCTGTCAACTGAGCAGTCACCACCTCGGCTCGATCTAAGCCTTTTTGGGGTCCTGATGGAGCGGACCCTCTCACTTGTTTCACCCTGTTTAACGTCCATTATTGTATTGATTTTGTGTGAAAAAAATCAAAAGATTGTTCTCATGTTAGTGTTTGCAAATAAATATTCACTTTTAATGTAGCGCTGAGTCAAATAAACTAATCAGCTGAGGTTTACGCGTTTCACTGTGTAATAAGTATTCATAGGTACCTTTTTTCAGGTTTTTACCCTCAATGAACTTTGTCAAAGTTAAATGCACTCTTGCAGTGTTAACTTTAAAATAGAACTTACGTTCAAACAACAGTTACTAACTAACCCAAGCAGCCTGATTTCCGTTTTTTCTTACTCAAACGCTTATAAAAGAGGGCTGACTTAAAATGTGACAGGATGCTGCTTGAGCATGCTTTTAAAAAGATGTCTTGCAGTCTCAGTGAAACTGATTTTGTACTGCATTTGACAGTTATCAGGAGCGAAAAAGGACGTTCTGTTCGTTATTTCAAACAATTTTTTATTTAAAATAAACGAGTGTTTGTACGCTCAGCATAACAGTACAGTAATGATGTTACTCCAAATAAAAACCAGTGATGTTTATCAATTTGTTGTCATGTGACATGTTCAAATCTGGTCTGCTTTCTTTGCTTCTTTGGAGTGAAAAATGTACTTTCGTTTGTTATTTTAAACTTTTCATTTAAAATAAACTGGAGTCATTAATTTTACACAGAAAAACGTTAAAAATGCAATTTTTATCTAAAAGTGTACAGATGTACAACAATTCTGTTTAAAATTCAGAGATGTGAAGAGCTTAATGTGGAATTGATCTGTTCTCCATCATTTTTTTATTTAATTTGAAAATCAAATAAAAAATGCCTTTTTTAGTGTTATTTTAAATCTCTTCAGTATTTAAAATGAGCATAAATTGTTTGTCTGTACCTCTGTTATTCTAAAATTTGATATTTAGAATAAACAGGAGTTTTTTGTTTGTGTACAGAACAATTTTAAAAGCTGGTAATTCACCATAAAAAGCTGACTTCTTTATGATGTTTTTGAGAAAACTCATCTGTCAACGTCTTTTAACCAACAGGGGGCAGCTTTGAGTCTATATTTATCACGTGGAGACTGATTTATTTCATTCAGTATTTAACTGAAAACTACCTTTTAGAGTTAGTTTCTAGTATGTTCGTGATAAACGCTCGAACTGCGGTCTTGTCAGAGACAAATCTATGTTGTTAGACAGTTTAGATGGCTTGAAATGAGTGTTTAAACTCTCAGTGAAATCTCAGTCTGTCCTGTGAGTTGGTGAACTGCTTGTCACCCGAAAGTGCACCTGGAAATGACGACACAAGTAGGCGGGTCGACGCAGCGCGTCACCAGCTTCCGTTGAGCGAGGCGGAGCTCGCTAAACAGATACGTGACGTCA
>JBBPBX010077053.1:3315-16960 GCA_038048925.1 Garcialebias charrua
TGAGCCTTCTTTGCCAGTGATGCAGTGTTCCTGCTCCAGGACAGGTCCTCTGAGACATGCACTCCCAGGAACTTGGTGCTGTCTACTCTCTCCACTGCGGTGCTGTTGATGGTCAGAGGGGCATGTTGGGCATCCCTCTTCCTGAAGTCCACAACAATCTCCTTTGTCTTCTCCACGTTGAGAGTGAGATTGTTGTGTCCGCACCACAAGGCCAGGCGGCTCACCTCGTTCCTGTAGTCCGTCTCATCGTTGTTGCTGATGAGACCCACCACTGTTGTGTCGTCCGCAAACTTGATGAAGTGGTTGGAGCTGTATGATGGTGTGCAGTCGTGTGTTAGCAGGGTGAATAGAAGGGGGCTCAGCACACATCCTTGTGGGGCCCCTGTGTTCAATGTGATGGTGCTAGATGTGTTACTCCCGACCCGTACTGTCTGTGGTCTCCCGGTCAGGAAGTCTAGCAGCCAGTTACACATTGAGGTGTTCAGCCCCAGACTGTCCAGTTTAAGGATGAGCTGTTGGGGGATGATGGTGTTGAATGCCGAGCTGAAGTCGATGAACAACATTCTAACATAGGAGTCCTTCGTGTCCAGATGTGTGAGAGCTGTGTGAAGGGCAGAGGAGATGGCATCGTCGGTTGAGCGATTAGGTCGGTATGCAAATTGGAAGGGATCCAGGGAGTCAGGGAGGACAGATGTGATGCTTTTCATGACTAGCCGTTCAAAGCACTTCATCAGGATGGGGGTGAGTGCTACTGGGCGATAGTCATTGAGGCATGCGGGCGTTGCCTTCTTTGGGACAGGGATGATGGTGGTGGCTTTGAAACAGGTGGGGACGATGGCCTGGCTCAGTGAGATGTTAAAGATGTCCGTGAAGACCGCTGCGAGTTCCCCTGCACAGTCCTTCAGCACACGACCAGGTAGTTGTCAGAAGAAGAAAAAAATCATATCTGCCCCTTCTTAAAACAACTGTGCAGCAGCAGTTTTCTGTTGGTCATGTCTCGAAAAATGTCAATGACCTCAGTGAGGTCATTGACATTTTTTGCAATTATGTTGCTAATTATTTGCAAAACAAACTTATTTGCGCATGCCAGAAATCTTTGCTTGCTATTCTAAGTTTTGTTTGTCATTCAAAGTTTTGCTTGCGATTCTCACATGACGTCGTGGGCAGAGCCTAAAATCGCAACAAAAGATTTCTGATGTGTGCAAATAAAAGTTTATGTTTTGCAAATAACTTTTTAAGTTCACGAGAGAAAAATTAGCTATTTAATTTAAAAAAATGTTTTTTAAACAAAAGTTTTTGCTTTAAAAAAAATGAAATCATTACAATTCCAAAAGTTTTGATTACAATTTTATTTTACATAACTGAGGTTAGTTTTTTTTTCGTTGACTAATTATGAAACAAATTTAACTCCATACTCTGCGAACCAGACCCTAAACTTACTTAAAGTCTGGATAGGTTTTTCCCCTTCATTTGTACGCTTTTATTGGACAGGAGCAACTTGATTGGTTATTACATTTATCTATTATGGTAGTTCAGGGTGAGTTATTTTTAATTCTAAATGAATATTCTTGTTGGACTTTTATTTAAGTGCTATTTTCCTTCAAGATACATTTACCTAACGCTAGAATTAATGCAATGTACATTATGCAGCAAAGGAAGTTAGAAGATCGGACATATATCCATTATGGAGAGATGATAGGTTTTGGACGGGCGATGTGCTCCCTATTGCATAAGCCAGGGGTGTCAAAGTCAAATACATGGAGGGCCAAAAAAACAAATTTGCTACAAGCCAAGGGACGGACTGGTTCAATGTTTATTTTAAGGGGGTGATATAAGATTTTTTTTCTTCTTCTTTTTGCACTCTTTTCATTCAATGTTTTCTTTTTTATTAATTTGTTTTATTTTGTCTCTTTTAAATGAATGAATAAATGGATTAAATAAAATATTAAATAGCTTTACATCTGTTAAGTTCTTGGCATAAACCAACACAGACAGACATGTTCCTGCTTTTAGTATTGGTCATTGTTTTATAATGAAGCTGTTTATGTTTCATTTTTTTAACACAGTTTTCTTGTGATTTCTAATTAATATGCTTTTTTATGATTGTTTACTGTTGGCTGCAAGTATCAAGCTGCGAAATTCTTCATTATCTACAGCTGATAGCTGTTGGTCATTAATTATGATGAAGTTTAGCAACTTCTCAGTGAACATTTGAGCTCCGTGGCTTCAGCGGTGTGTTTTTATTGTTCAATCCAGGGCGGGGGCTCTGATTTTGGTCAGCCGCTCTCCGCCTGTCCGTCCTACGAGACGGTCAGACAGCGGGTCGGACTGGACGCAGCTGGCCGCGGTCGGTCTCCCTGTTTCGGTTCAGTGAGAGTGGCATCCCGCTGAAGCCCCGGAGCTCGAATGTCCAACATAAAACCAACTTGACCGCAGTTTAATGTGGCGCTATGGCTATGCAGACATTGCACATTGTTGTCTTGTGGTGTTTAGTGTAAATACTTCCACACAGCGGACATGTTACGATGAAAAGTTGGCTAGTTGTTAGTGTAGCCGGGTCGGGTGTGGTTAAAATTGAGCACTGAAGTTTAAAAGGTTTAAATATACTATTTTAAATAAATAAAATTGGTTAAAATGGTTGTACCTTAAAAGTTACCTTTAAAAGCACGCAGGCCCGTTTGCAGAGGAGGTTTGGGACAAGTTTACACACTGACACCAGTTAAATTGCACAGTAGTTTAATTAAATATATAAAATCCTAAATTAAAAATATTTACAGTTAAAAAGGCTAAAATCCTAAATTTAAAATATTTACAAATTAAAAAGGCAGTCAACTCAAATCAACATTTAAAAGTGCAATTATGGCAGTCCATTTAAAACAGGAAAATCACACACAAACATATACACACACACACACACACGCACACACACACACTTCCTACACCAAACCAGGAGTACCGGTACTGTCACCTCCTGGAGGGATTCGGTAACAGTTCAGAGGACAGTTCAGAGTCCACCCTGGTAGGGTCTGTCGTCCGGAAGAGACGCCACTCGGCAGCCGACGCCTGTTTAGTTGAGCTGGACGTTAGGCCCAACTCAGCCCGCAGGACGCGTGAGCGCGGCCCGCCCCACGCCGTCCAGGCAGCGGACACTAACCCAGGACCAGTCAGCAGATGATGGGCGACCCAGGTGGAGGCAGAACACCAGTCGGGACAGCCGTAGACGAACACCCAGGACAAATAGCCGACAGAAGGACGCCAAAGGACAAACAGCAACGAACACCGAGCTCCACCTCTAGCAGAGAGGGAAGCAGGAAGCTTGGCAGTGGTCGCGAGACCAATACAGTACGCTAGCGCGTGACACAGCCAGCATGGATGACGTGTGTCTGGCCTGAGAACTTGGCCCGTTTTATACCGGAAGCCAGCTCCAGACACACCAATCACGTCGCAGCACCTGTGGTGCTTTTAATGACTGCAGGTCATCTTGCCACATTAGCTAAAGTGCTACTCACTCAGTCCACACACTGTAGCTGGCTGCAAACTGAAAGGGATTTGCTGAATAGTAGTAGTAGGGGTGGGGCCATGCCCCCCGAACGGCAATGCCCCCAAGGGGGCCAGCTCCCCCACTGACCCTAAGGTGAATGTGAGGCAGGTCTTATTACTCTGGGTTCATGAGACATGACTCCGGATCGGATTGGCCCCACCCCTACTACTGCTGTTGCATTGTGGGGAATGCAGTGTTGGTACGTGACCGGAGGGCTTATTATGTTGTTTTTCTTGCAAAATACAAAATTAATAATAATAAAATAAAATAAATAATTTTAGTATGTTATTATGTGTCAGAGGAGGGCTTAGGAATAGGAAATTAAAAAAAAAATTTTTTTTTTTTTTTGCCCAAAAGGGCACTTGGGGGCAAGGAGCAAAAGGGGCAGGTGCTCAAGCCCCCATAGCCCCCCCCTCTGCACGTCCCTGCAGGTCAGTGTTGAAGAAACCATTGCAGCTTTTGAACCCCCTTAGTGAAAAATGTCAACACTGCTGCCATAAAACATTGGAGGGAAACCAAATCTATGGTGGTGTTTCTGTGGATAACCATAAAACCCAACAGTAGAGAACTGTGTCTCCTGACGGTTACAGCACTGTCATCAATAATTTCATGGAGATTTGGCTGGTTTTTGACTTGTCTTGGTAACATTAGGCTCATTTCCCCCCTAGTCCATGCTGACCCCTAGGTAGTTTCTTATTAATAGGTGTATTGTTTGCAATGTCATTGTTTAAGGCAACGATTCATAAATTTTGAGATAGGTTTCTGTGAAAAGGTTATGATAAATTATTTTATCATTGTAGCTCATTTCCAGGTTATGTTGTCATAAGGCTATCAATGTAGGTTTCATAATTATTTGCATGTGCAAAATAGGAGGAGCTGCAGCTAGATGTTATGGTTCTGGTGCAACCTGGGGTAACTTCTATCAAAGATTTTGCAACAATTCTTCCAATTTGTAATGCAAAAATGTAATATCACTGTAAGTATTTATAACGTTTTTTTTTTTGGTATTAACCACTATAACGTATTTCGATTGGAGTTGTTTTAAGACAGAAATCCACTTTGGTTCTGGCACCATTTGGATTAGACGTAAGCTCATCCATCCTGTAAGAATTGAATGCTTTTTCAAAAATGATATTTTCAAAATGTTTCCAGAAAACAGAACTTAATAAATCTGAACTACTTTAACAATGCTGTAAAATATGTATACTGTTTTGTGTTCCAAGTGGTTATTTATATAAACTGTAGTGTTTTATGTTACGCCTGTTTCTTGACATAGAAGAACACAGTTCCAAAAAAATAACATAAACGAGGAAAGTGGGCAAAGTTTTTCATATTTCTATATTCAGCCTGTCATATTCAGTCTTACCATTTTACATTCTTCAAGGATGCATGGCGAATACTGGGAAAGTTGGTGCAAAACACTGAAAATGCTCAGAGTGACGTTGCATTGAACCCACTAGGGGGGAAGCTACACTGAAAAACTTTGCCATGATGTGTGTCAGTGCAGAATGAATACATGCACCCAAACTTTTCACTGCTCCTATAAAAATGATATTATTACATAACCTGTTGGGTAATGTGCTTTTACTTGTTAAATATATTCCATGCAAACTGTTACGTGAAACAAATTATTTCAATCCTGTGAAATTCAGTTTTTTTGGGGCTTCTTTTGTATGTTATAAAACAGAAAATGTACAAAATGTAAGAATAAATTCACTATAATGCAGGATCCTGGATGTTTGGATATAATTTCTGAATTTTACTTAAAAAAAAAGGTTTACGATCTAAGTTTAGCACCATGTTAATTTTGTATTCCATCCATGCAGCAGTTGCATAATTAAAACTAACAATGACCATAATAAACTTTCTTTTAATTGTTTTTTTTAGACTAGCAGCATTTCAACCAAGAGGAATGCCTGATTAAAAGTCAGCCTGGATATTTATTCTGAAATATAAAAGATGGAAGAATGCTTTATGAAATCAAATGAAAGAAAATACTTTTTAAAAATATAACTAGGTCAGCGTGGACAAAAAAATATAAGACTAATGAGAGTCTCATAAAAATAAAGCTTTTATGACTCCACTGAGCATTCATTAGGCATAATTTGCTCATCATTTTTATGTAATTACACATGTCAAGTTTTGTAACACACACGCATGAAGTCGCTTATTAATTACCGTATTTTCTGGCATATAAGTGACAATTTTTTGCATAGATTTATCAGTCCTGTGACTTATACGCCAAAGCGACTTATATATATATTTTTCTCTTCATGATGCCTTTTTTTTGACTGATGTGACTTATGGAAAATATGTTTTTATGATGAGCTACGACATAGAAAACACGACAACCTGAATTCAGTTGAAGCCGCACATGCTTATAGGACTCAGAGTGTAAAACAACACCAAGACAATATTCCAGTTTTCTGTGACCCTCAAGAACCAGCGGAGTGCTTTTGGCAGAATGTGCCTTTATTTTGGTGAACTGGTTGCAGAGGAGCAGAAAGCGGAGCTGGGAATGGACGAGGGAGCTTTTCTCCTTCAAGCTCACCGGGTCTGTCTGTTGCCCCTCTGATGGCCTGTAATGGCTGCTCAGCTCGGCTGTGAAAAGGCTGCAGCTGCTGGGTGGTTCCTCTGGCTGCCTTTCAGCGTGTCACTGGTTTATGTGCCTCTTAGTGGCTTGTTCACTCTGCCCTTGAAGAATAGTCAAGTTGTACCCTGGAGGCTTAGCTACTGGGCTTTTACCCAGCATGGGGCACAGAGAACAGAAATCTATTGACTAGCAGTTTGATGACTAGAGGATTTAAGTCCACTTTATATAAGGCTGTGTAAGAAACCTAATCTTTAAGGTTGTAAGCTTTATTTAAAAAAAATGTGACATTAAATGTGCATTGGACACATTTTAGTCATTAATAATTTATGGTATATATTTTAAAAAGAATCTGAGTGAGTGTGATGACTTTTAATATTTGGAACTTTTACACTTTTTAAAAATATTTCACTTCTTTGGCTGAAATTTCTCTGCCAATAGTTGTTTAAAAAAAGTTTCATCAAATATGCTTTATTTTAATTTTCTTGGGTTCATCAGAACGTGTAGCTATATCCTCTTGCCAATTTTAGCTTTTACTGTTTTGGTAATTTGATGGAATATTTATATGATCTGATATCTGGGATGTCGGTTTGAGCCCGCGGGTCATGTCTGGAGCGACATCGAGTGTAAAACAATTGCCAAATCATTCATGCTAGTTCACCTGCTTTGGCAATTCCTATACCGTATACAGCTGAAAGAAACTACACATGATCTGTTTCTTATCTGTGTTTTGAGAATGTTGTGTTTTGTCATAAATGTTAAGGACGACTTGTGAACACATTACGGTTTCTTGCAGATAATGTTCTGTCTACATGATTGAATCTTAAGACCCATCATTGTGACTTCAGTTGCAGTGGAGCAGGCTTCAGCTATTGACTTCTCATGCACACCCCCATCTCCATCCCCACCCCACCCCGAGGAACCTGGAGCCTTACTGGCTTGTGAGTTAGAACTTGTGCAAATCATGGGCCTCAGAATATATAAAATCTTTGTTTTTATGTCACAGGGCTGCAAATCCCTGCGATGCATGGAACCCAAGGATGTGTGAGCTGTTGCTCCTTTGTCTTATTTCATTTTTTTCCCACCGTATATTTCTTTTTTAATAAATAAATGCCACACAAGACAATTGACTTGTATGATTGAGTCCAGAGGCTTAGACAACAACAGTATTTTTTGCTTTTAGCTACAGTTTTGCTATAATTGGGCTTTAAAATGGAAGGTTTTTCCCTTTACTACCGTGTTTTTCGGAGTATAGGTCACACCTTTTTACCATTTTTTCACGGCCTGCAACCTATACTCAGGTGCGACCTATATATGGCTTTTTATAAAATAGGCTGATTTGTAATCATTTATTAACAAATATTAAACTGAGACACACTTACAATAATGTCAGCAAACAAATATTTTTTTAGGTGTTTATCCTGCTAAAATGATTCATTTATTAAAGAAAAGTTCAGCTCAGACACATATTTGCTATAATTTTTTATCAAACAATTAATTGTTTTTAAGTGTTAATCTTCTTAAAAGCCTTGCTGTGCGCTCCTGTGAAAGAGACATTTGCAGCAGAGCTAAACACGGTCCACATTTTGACGTATGTGCGACCTATACAGTATATGGATTTTTTTCAAATTCTTTGGCAATAATTGGACAATGCGACCTATATTCAGGTGCGACCTATACTCCGAAAAATACGGTATACTCCAGCTAATTTTAAAACTTGATCAGTTTAGCTAATTTCAGATTCAAGCTGGTAATTTCAGCTTTTAGCCACTGTTTTGCAGAAGAAAAGCTGCGGTGTGGCTTGTTTTAACATCAATAATTCAGTTTCAGTGGTCATTCAACACTCATCCACACTGCCACTGAAAATGCCATGTCTCTATAGTTAACCAGGGGCGTAACTTTAGGTCTAACATTGGGGGGGTTGTGATTAACAATAAACACGAAAAAATTGTACACTATACGCTTCAGTGTTTAATACGCGTCATCTCTTCTTCTTCTTCTTCTTCGATGGTGTTTACTGGCAGTTTACAAACTCAGTGCATTACCGCCATCAACTGGACGGAGATGTAATTCAAGAGTCTACTTTCAACAAAAAATAAATAAATAAATAAATTAATTAATTAATTAAAATAAAATTAAATCCTTTCAGCTAATTTTGTAACTTTCAAATATTTAACAAATGCTTTAGTTATAACCTGTGACTGATTTTTCTTCAATAAAGTAACCATTGTCACCGAACTCCCCATTACCCTTTCCAGTGCCTTCCTCTCTTTATTATATTTCTTACAATAAATCAACACATGTTCCACTCCTTCCAGTACCCCACAATTAGAGCAGTCACCTGATGGATGTTTTCCTATTATCTTTAGACCACTATTTAATGTAGTGTGCCCAATCCTCAACTTAATCCATACTTCCTCTCTCCTAGACATGAAACTACTATCGTCACTTAGGAGTACCTCCTTCTGTATGTTATGTAAATGTCTTCCTCTTTCCTCTAAATCCCACCTCTCCTGCCACATATCATTTATTTTATCTTTAACAATTATTTTTATTTCTGCTTTACTTAATGGGACATCATATTCAATTTCTCTTGCTGTATACGCGTCATCTCCACGCGACGCGTCAGCTTTGTCCTGATCAAGATGGCGGCGACAGGACCCAGCTAGTACGAAGAACTTCACAAAGAAACACGGTAAAAACAATTATTTCTTTGCGAGAAAAAATATATTACTAAGCTGACTTTATAGAAGACGTGTTCTTGAGTTTAACTAAATGTTCAAATCGGCTGGATTTAAAAAAAAAAGTTCGCTGATTTTTATGCAGGCGCCAGGCGGGTCAAACCGGACGCTTTCTTTCTTTAAATTTAGCTAAATAAACGCTTAAAAATATACAGTATTTCTTCGCTGACTTATGGGTGATAGTAGACGTACTCCTGAGTTTGACGAAATGTTCAAATCAGCTGGATTTAAAAAAAAAAAAGTTCGCTGAATTTTATGCAGGCGCCAGGCGGGTCAAACCGGAGCTTTATTTAGTTAAATAAACGCTTAAAAAATATATTTCTTACCTCACTACAGCAGATGGGCTCCTGAGCTGAACCAAATGTGAAATCAGCTTGATTTAAAAATCCGCGGTGTGGTTTATGAGTGGTATCTTGCAAACAAAAACAGCGAACCTCACAGCTAATAGCAGCTACATCCATAGCAAGGGGCGGGCAGCGACAGAGTCAGTCCGACCAAAGGAGGCCTTTTTCGAACACATGCATGTAGAAACTTCTGGGCAACTTCATGAGCAGCTCCGTGACTCACGTGACTTCCTGTAGCCGGTGAGATGGGTGATACCAAATTATTTGCAGGGGAGGGGGTCAGTCCTCAGGGAGTTTGTTAAAAACATGCAGCAATTTTACTAAAAAATTTGAATGAATAAAGAAAATCAATTATTGATGTAAGATATGTATAATGACGAAATGATTTCATTTTATTGGGGGGGTTAAATGACCGGATCAAATTATTGGGGGGGTCAAAACCCCCCTAACCCCCGTGTAAATTACGCCTATGTAGTTAACCTGTTGAATTTTAACATATTTTACCCAAAGTGAGATGAATGCATCTTCCAAAACTGTCTGCAAACTCTGTGTCTTGATGCCATCACCTCGAACCTGTTGTTTCTCTGAAGAAGGCTCGTTTTCCTTCATGTCTTCTCCAAGACTGACTCCTGAGGTTCAGAGAAGGCAGCTGCTTGCAGCCAGGGGGCCCCATAGAGGGCACTGTTGGCTCTCATGCAGTACTACAGTATACACACTTTGAACACAACAGGTTGCACCACTCTGCTGTCTGCTCTGACTGCACGTCTGAAATCCACCCAGGTTTTCAGGAGAGATCAAATTAAGCAATTACGCTTTTTCCGTCGCTGTGACTCATTTTAATTTGAGCTTCAGTGCGCGCTCCCTAAACATCTAAATGTGTTTTCCATTGATTTCCACGTTGTGCCGCACAGCCATCACGCGTCACGCATGTTTTCATTGCTCTGGTTTCCATGCGTAAAAACGCTTCGTTAGTGCAGAAACTCGTGCTTTCCCCTCTGTTTAAACTGTGATTATCATTTAATCCCTGAGTCCCAGCAGTCATTCACTTTTCTCCACCCAACCGAAAATGTAATTAATCCCATCATAAAAGATGTGGAGTTCAAACTCCACTTGTATTTTCTCCAAGCCTTTACAGGCGCAATAATTACGAGATAGAAATTTGGGATTTCAAAACCCTTTTGCCAACCCAGCCCGGATACCCCCATCCCCCTTCCTCCTCCTCCTCCTCCTGCTCCTCATCTCCCCCCCTCCTCCTCCAGCCTTTTCAGGTTCTGCACCAGCATCCAGAGGCACCCGGGTGCGGAGCGGCCACGGCGCAGGAGCCACGCGTCTTCTCACATTGGAAAGTTAAGAGGACCCAGGTTTTTTCACAAAAGAAGAAAGAGGAACTCTTTGAATGTCTGACTTGGATTGCCACATTTTTTTTCTTCTCTTTTCTGCTCACTGGAAGGAGAACATCCCAACCTGATTCATTTATTTTGCGCAAAATATATCGTGAGGAAAGCGCGACGCCGTGTTCCGAGCAAGGAAAGAAATGGTGAGGCGCAGAAATGATCCAACACTGCATCACTTTCTCACAGTTTGAATCCTATTAGCTCATGATAAGTTGATTTGTTTTATGATTTACTGGAGCTCAGTGCTTGTTTTCCAGCGTATAAGGTGAAGAAGTTCCTAATTTTGGTGATGACGGGTTGGTTTTACGCACCCGGGGCATTTGCTCCAATTCAATGTTTGCTCTTGGAAAAGAAAAGAAAAAATACACATCTGTTCACTTTTTCCTCGTGTGCATGCTTTAGAGTAACAATTTCTTGTCAGAATAACCCCGCTCGTTTGTGTGACAGCAGGTGGTGGCGCGCGGAAGTATCCGCTCCGTGTGGATGAGCTGTGCGCAACGCTGAACGCTCCCGACGCGTCCGCGGAGAGACATGGGGCCGCGCGAGTGCGTGGGACTCACCGCGCTCCTCCTCTGCACAGGTACGTCCTCCACTGCACAGCTGAGCAAGATTTATGAAAATTAACTGTAATGGTCGTGAAATAAGAGGCGCTGTAAATACATCAGCCCCGGTTTCATTCAGCGTGGAGCATATTTAATAAAATGCAAATTGTATCCTTTCAGCCAACGGCACATATATAATTTATGAGACATATAATTAGCTGTAAGCTGTTGTGGCAGAATACAAAACGACTTGTAGTATTAACATGAATGAACTGTGACAGTTGTCTGGTGGGGTGAGTGGGTTTGAGTGCTGAAACGGGATGCACAGTGTGTGTTTGTGCATGTGTGTGTGTGTATGAGGACATTTTGGTTTGGTGCACATTATAGTGTGCAAGTTTGGGCATCTTTGTGCATTTGCAGCCACATGATCAAAATCAAGAAAAACACAATGTGTGTCTCAAGTTATAATCAGTAAACAGCTCTGATACCTGATGCCAGTTGTTGGTGCTCTGGTCACAGATAAGTGGAATGCTTTTTAAAGTTCTTTATTTTATTTTTTTCCCAAAACTTTTTTAAAAATTAAAAATGTTGGGAAGAACAGGAACAATTTTGCAAAAATGACTCAAGAGTAATTTTTGGACATTATTTTACAAAGGTTATTGGCTTTTGTTTCTAGTTTATTAGCCTACGGTGCAATTTTATCACCTGGTTTTATGAAAGGCAGGTGATGACGCCTGTTTTTGTTTGTGTATGAGGTTATTTGTTTGCGTATTAACAAAATATGGTGTGCACTGAACCTATTTTATTAAGACATTCAGATAATGATAATTAGATGTTAGATCTATCAATGTCAACCCCTTTCAAAATTCAATTCAATTCAGATTATTTATATAGCGCCAATTTACAACAAAGTTGCCTCAGGGTACTTTATAAAATCATTAACATACATAAAAATAAAAATAAAACTATTAGTAAAGTTTTCTGTCTATGGAAGCCAGCAGACTAATTGACTCTTCACTTCCTGCAGTCTCCCATCCTGAGCAAGCACAAAGGCAACAGTGGAAAGGAAAAACTCCCTTTTAACAGGAAGAAACCTGTTGGCAGCAACAGCCAAGCAATATTAGCAAACACACACACAAAAAGGCAAATTTAACAGATATTGAGCTAAAATCTGGCGTGATAGAAGCTCATTACAAACATATTAACTGATTAAACAAGGTCTGTTTTTAAAGACTTTGACAAACTATTGGAAGCTGTGTCTGTTAGCAAAATGTCTCAAAAACCACATGATTTTAATGAAAGCTTTGTAAAGTAATTGTTCAATGAATACAATTTTCAGAGTCAGACATCTATCACAGCTAATAAACTTTAATCAACACATTATTTGCTTTATCTCTGGCAGTTTTACAAAAATTGAGCTAAATTTTGGTGTGGTAGTAGCCTTTATTTATACAGGTTAATCCCATTGAGCCTCAGGGACTCATTTACAAGAGATACCTGAATTTGATGACAACAGTCGATTATTATTATTTTTGTAACAAGTGAAAATAAAATGGTAATTAAAAGGATAATCAAAGGGAAAAGTAGCGAAAAAACAGCTAGGTTGTAAGGTGGTGTAGAATACAAAGCTAGAATGTAGATGCTGTAGATTGTAAAGAGGGTGCGTCCTAAGACTGAGCCTTGTGGTACACCATTGTTGACTGTTAAATAACTGAAACACCATTATGTTGAACACATTGCCTCCGATCTGAAAGATAGTTAGAGAACCAACCAATGGTATGAGAAACCAATTTATGACACAATATGTCATCAGATGTCGAGTATCATCCCCAACAAATACTCAGAGTTTGTGCAAGACCTTTGTTTAAAACACTGACATGAATAAAATAAACTGATTTATTTAAAGGTTTAATGTATAGTGAGTGATTCCTACATTTATTTGCCTTTCAACATAACTCCTGTTATTTCTTAACATTTTATTTTAATTTTTTTCAGTTTGTTCATGTTTATGTTTTAGGCGTTCAGTTTAAATGCTCCAGTGATGCAGTCTGGCCTGATCGGGTCCATAAATGTCCAGCCCAGCAGAGGAGGAGCAGCTAAGTCAATTATCTTAGCCACAGTGATTCAAGTCAATTTGCATGTTTGACATCAATATGAGCAGCAGTCACAATTTAAACTATATTAGCTGCCACTGTGACTTCACCAGTCACTTTATATTATTAAAATAATGATGATCACGTTTAAATAACAAACTGAATTTTCATTTGTGGTGCTATTTGTAGTCTGTAAATGTTATAATAATTGGTTAAAACAGGAGAAAATCCAGATTAATCTAAGTTTTCACTGTCTAAGGCTTATTGCAGGCTGATTTATTATTATTATTATTATAATTATTTTGTAAAACAATATGTTTAATTTCCTTCTTTTTTTAAAAAGCCAGATTCCCTTCAAACCATTTAAATTTCACACCTCGGTTTGGTTTAATAATTTCCA
>JBBPBX010077054.1:0-16960 GCA_038048925.1 Garcialebias charrua
TATATATATATATATATATATATATATATATGTTCTCAGTGATGTATTGAATTATATGTTGAATGTATTTGGAAAATTTTGTTTCATGACAATAAATTTTTTTTATTTTTTAATATACAAATGCTTTTTTGTTTCTGTTTCATATACTCGGGTCCATAAAAATCATAGTTTATTGTCAAAGCTCCTCTTCAGATCACAAAATGTATCCCATCATCCCAAATGGATTTTGTTCTTAAGATGGATAAGATAAGATGCCTTTATTAATCCCACAGTGGGGAAATTTACATTGCCACAGCAGCATAGAGGACAGAGCAGGACCAGTACAAAAAATGTTTAAAATCTATATATACACAAATAATAAAAATGAGTACAAAAACACAGAAACAGTATAGAACGAAATATAACTACTAAGAGCAGCGGGTGTTGTACAGTCTGACAGCGACCAGAAGGAAAGACCTGCGGTATCTTTCCTTCATGCACTTAGGGTGCTGCAGCTGGGCACTAAAGGAGCTGCTCAGGGCTGTCAGAGAGTGGTGCATGGTGGGACGGGAACTCCAGCATGCGCTGAAGCTTGGTCCTCATTCTCCTGTCAGCCACCACCTCCACTGGGTCAACATGACACCCCAGGACAGAGCTGGAGTTCCTGAGGATCTTCCTGTCAGCAGTGGAGATGCTGCTCCCCCAACAGACCACTCCATAGAAGATGGCTGATGCCACCACAGCATCAAAGAAGGTCCTGAGAAGAGTCCCCTGCACACCGAAGGACCTGAGTCTCCTCAGTAGATGCAGCCTGCTCAGTCCTTTCTTGTAGAGGGCCGCTGTGTGGTCAGTCCAGCTTGTTGTTAGTCAGAGTCAGAGAGAATTTATTGTCATTTGCACCGCATGTAGTACATGTGTTGAAAACGAGATTATGTACACAGGGTCCCAGTTACATCCAACAACAAATGCAAGAGAAATACAATAATAACATCTAGGATTAACTAAGAGAGACATCACATCAGCTAGTAATACACTAAGCCCTAATGTAGTAGAAAAACATCATTATAAACAGCAGCACGAACATGAGCAGATGGTCACAGATGAACGCAGCAACAAGAAACAGATCAGTACAGTATCAGTATGATGTGACATTTTGCAGTGTTTATTCTTATTATTTATTTATTCATGAGTCTGACAGCCTCAGGGTAGAAGCTGTTTCTCAGTCTAGTGGTTCTACATTTGATGCTCCTCAACCTCCGTCCCGAGGGGAGTGGTGCAAAGAGTGAGTGTGCTGGGTGAGTGAGGTCTTTCATGATGCAGGTGGCTCTTTTTCTGCATCTGGAGGTGTAAATGTCTGTGATGGTGGGGAGACTGACTCCCACAGACTTCTGTGCAGCCTTCACCACTCTCTGCAGAGCTTTTCTCTCTGCAACTGTGCAGCCTCCATGCCACACGTTGATGCTGGAGCACAGGACGCTCTCCACTGCACACCTGTAGAACGAGGTGAGGACTGGGCTTCTCAGACCGGCTCGTCTCAGCCGTCTGAGGAAGTAGAGTCTCTGATGACCTTTCTTGATCAGGCTGGTGGTGTTATTGCTCCAGCTGAGGTTATCATTCAAGTGTACACCCAGGTATTTGTAGCTGGAGACCACCTCCACCGCAGATCCACCTATATACAGTGGGGTGTGGGTGTGTTTGTTCCTTCTGAAGTCCACAATCATCTCCTTCGTCTTCTTCACATTCATGTGAAGGTTGTTCTCTTTGCACCAGCTCTCCAGATGTTCCACCTCCTGTCTGTAGCTGGATTCATCATTATCTGTGATGCATCCCACCACAGCTGTATCATCTGCAAACTTAACAATATGACAGCCTGGATGTGTGGCTATACAATCATATGTGAGCAGAGTGAACAGAAGAGGGCTCAGCACACATCCCTGAGGAGAGCCAGTGCTGAGGGTGATTAAAGGTTCAGTATGCAGTTTCTGTAGAACTGCAGCACTTAGAAATATTTTCAACAGGCAAAGCATTCTGATCCCTCCCCCTCAGAGCCATATATGGCTCTGCCCCCTTGTGGTCTGTTAAATTTCAAATTCAAGCTCTGTTTTTATTGGCTGATTCAAATTCAAGCTCTGTTTTTATTGGCTGGTTACAAACTCTGTTTTTATTGGCTGGAAAATGGTGGGTCACCTTTTCTTTTTAGAAATGCTTATTTACCACCTGGAGAAGCAAGGGGACAATATATATATATATTTTTTTCAGAGATTACCTGGCTAACATCAGTCTGTCAGGAGGTAGTGACAGAGTGAAGAAATATGTTCATAAAAAAAGCTACATACTGAAGCTTTAAGATGAACACCCAGGTACTTGTAGAATCCATGAAAGAACAAACCATACACAGATTTTGTAGGACCTCACAATCTCAACATATAAAGCTGAGCCACAGACAGTTGTATTATTTTGCTTGTGTAAATATTATTTTGGGGTTTTGTAAAATTAGGTTTGTTTTATTTGATTGTAATACTGTAACAAGCTATTCCATTTTAAATGTTTTCTGTCTTTTCCTTTTGTATTTTATGCTTTGTTTGGTTGACACATTTTAAATAAATGAAATGCTATGAGAATCCTCATAGGACTTTTGGTATTGGGGCAAGTTCAGCTTTTGAAATATTTAGCCTTTTCTGACATTTTGTTCTTAGATAAAATGAAATGAGCTCATTTTACACCCTTCAAATCTAGACTGACTGAAAATAAAATTTCTAGATGACTGCCTTAGTTAAAAAAAAAAAGGTCGGGGTGGATACAATAAATCAGTCAAATTTTGTCATATTAAGCTGAAAGTCTGAAAGTTGTGATGACAGCTGACAACGTTTTCCATCAAATGCTGCAGTAAAATCACAAATCCAACATGGCTGCCAGCACTACTTTTGAATAGGTTTAACTCAGCCATTTTTACACATAAAGTTCTGAAATTTGGTGAGGTTATAGCTCAGAACGTTCTGCTAGCTAAAGAGGAATAAAATACTAGAACTAAGGTGTTTTTATAGCTATTAAGCTGACAATTGGTATAGTATCTGAGAGCAAACCCAAAGACATAGTACTGTCATATAACTTTTTTTTAATCAGTTAATTTCAGCTGGTATTTAGACAGTTTTGTGTTCCTTTTCACTTTATTCAGCTACGTTCAACATGTTTGTGCTTCCTGTAAATTATTTCTGCTAATTCCATCTTCTTTTGCTCCTTTGAGATTATTTCTACTAAATTCAGTTATTTTAGCTACTATTTAGTTTTTTATGCTAATTTAAGCTTTTTCAGCCAATTTGTTCCAGCCTCAGTCAGCAAAATTGTGCTCTGCCCACTTCTTTCTGCTAATTTAAGTTCCTTCCTGCTGTTCTGGATCATATTCAGCTCTTTTTGCTACTTTGTATCTTAAGCTGTTTTTCAGATAATTTCTACATTTTCTACTTATTATTACTAATTTCAAATTGTTTCAGATATTTCAGATTATTCACAGTTATGCTCTTTCTAATTCATTCAGCTATTCTAAGCTTCTTTCTGCTATTTTAGATAATATTCAGATGTTTTTGCTATCTTAAGCAGTTTTTCAGAGTTATTTTAGCTACTATTTAGTTTTTTATGCTAATTTAAGCTTTTTCAGCCAATTTGTTCCAGCCTCAGTCAGCAAAAATGTGCTCTGCCCACTTCTTTCTGCTAATTTAAGTTCCTTCCTGCTGTTCTGGATCATATTCAGCTCTTTTTGCTACTTTGTATCTTAAGCTGTTTTTCAGATAATTTCTACATTTTCTACTTATTATTTACTAATTTCAAATTGTTTCAGATATTTCAGATTATTCACAGTTATGCTCTTTCTAATTCATTCAGCTATTCTAAGCTTCTTTCTGCTATTTTAGATAATATTCAGATGTTTTTGCTATCTTAAGCAGTTTTTCAGATTATTTACAAGTTATGCTCATTACTCATTTCAAGTTTTTTTCAGATTTCAGATTGTTTCAGATATTTCAGATTATTCAAAGTTATGCTATTTCTAATTACTTCAGCTAATTTAAGCTTCTTTCTGCTATTTTAGATAATATTCAGCATTTTTGCTCATTTTAGCTTTTTCAGATAATTTTCCCTGATTCACCAAGATGCACAGAAAACCCTCAGGCACCAACGTTGTAAGATAAATGGAAAGGCGACCTTTTAGGAATTTTTTATCCCATTGAAAATGAATGGAGTTAAAATGAAATGGCCTTTTGGGGGCTTTGTCATATCCCAAAACTCACCAAATTTGGCGGACAAATCAGGACTGGTGAACGATTACATATTTTGGGGGCGTGGCATTTTTATGCATTAGGTGAAACGGCCATTTTGGTTCAATATACAAGGCAGTTAATTACCTTGCGAAACAAGACAATGCATGTATTGTTGCCATTTTAGTTCTACAATTAAAGTAGGTGAGGTAGCCATTTAGATTTAACTAGAAAAACCGCATTTCCTACGAAAATGCACGTGTGAATGCCTCAGCGCCGCTCCGCCCTTCTCGCGGCGACCGCGGGAAGTCGAGCTGGTCCACCCCGAAACACTCTCGTGCCTTTCCCGTACCCGTTCGGCACCCAGTGCGTGCACTCGATTTGGTCCACATTCCAAAATGGCCGCCTTCCCATTTATCGTACAACGTTGACGCCAGAGGGTTTTCTGTGCGTCTTGGTGAATTGGACAAGTGTACCAAATTTCATGATCCTACGTGAAACTAAGGCCAATGCGGAGGGTAATTTGAAATATTCTAGGTGGCGCTCTTGAGCCCTTTCTGTTGCAATTTTGGCCACGCCCCCAAAATATGTAATTTTTCACCAGTCCTGACGAGTCTGCCAAATTTGGTGAGTTTTGGGATATGATAAAGCTCCCAAAAGGCCAAACGTATTGTGACGGCGTTACGTCTGATTCGCCACATCGCCACGCCCACATGCTCCACCCAAAACAACCAGTCGTGGAAAGCTTGTTACAGCAACATGTCTTCGGTCACTGGACAGACCGTCACGCTGATTAGGTAACAGGTGTCCGATCGGGACGTTCAATGTACAACTGTACACTTCCTGTTGTGAGGGGGCGTGGCTTAATTAATGTCATGATTTGACCATTCATTATTGTAGGGGACCGGTTGTGGGTCAATCACTGAAGGCTTGATGTATTAGACAGTTTTCGTGTAGGTGCTATTAGTGTTTCGTTTTTCATGGCGAGATGCCTAATTTTGAGGCCTGGCCACGCCCCTTCATCATATATGAAAACATGAGGTTTTGATCATTTTTTACTCCCCCATGTCTGAGTGATGAGTCTGCCAAATTTGGTGAGATTTAGGATATGATAAAGCCCCCAAACGGCCATTTCATTTTAGCTCCATTCATTTTCAATGGGAAAAAGATGGCCGAAAAGGCTGAATATCTCAAAAAGCTAAAGTTGCAGCATTACCAAAAGTCATAGCCGGATTGTCCTAAATGAGCTGAACATTTTGATATATGAATTGTTGAAATCGCACCAAAACTGTGCGAGTAGTTACATGCCAAAAAACGTACGGAATGAAGATAGTAACATCTATAAACTGTAGATAATAATAAATATAAACACAATCTCTAGTGTGAATGCCTTGTTGGCATTCACACAACAAGCACATTAGGTGAAGCGGCCATTTTGATTGAACATGCAAATTAGGTGAAGCGGCCATTTTGGCATTCACACATGCATTTTCTCAGGAAATGCAATCTAGTTATTATTATAGTTACTATCCTGATTCCGTACGTTTTTTGGCACGCTACTCCTCCTACAGTTTTTGTGCTATTTCAACAATTCATATATCAAAATGTTCAGCTCATTTAGGACATGGGTGCTATGACTTTTGGTATTGGTGCAACTTTAGCTTTTTGAAATATTCAGCCTTTTCGGCCATTTTTTTCCCATTGAAAATGAATGGAGCTCATTTTACATCCTTGATATCTTTGGAACTCTTTACAATATTTCACTACTCCTTTCACATTTTGGACTAGCTCAGCTTCCTTCAGCTTCCTTGTACAAAATTTAAAAAAAAATTCAGCTACTTTCAGCTAATTTCAGCTGTTTTTTCAACTGCTTTGCACTCTTTTCAGCTTTATGCAGCTAACTTCAACATTTTTATACTTCTACTGACTTATTTCTGCTAAATTCAGATCATTATGCTCCTTTCATATAATTTTTGAAAGATTTAGACATTTTGGCTATTTTAGCTACTATTTAGCTGTTTTATGCAAATTTCAGCTTTTTCAGCTATTTCAACAATGTTTTTAATCAATCCAACTTTTTTCAGCCTAATTCAGCAAAACCATGCTCTACCAACTTCCTTCTGGTAATTTAAGATTGTTTCTGCTTGTTTTAGCTGTTGTTCAGCTGTTTTTGGCCAATTTCAGCTTTATTCAGATATTTTCAACTTTATTTTGCTTATTTCTACTTATTTCAGATTTTTTTCAATTTCAGATTGTTTCAGATACTTCATATTATGCTGCTTTGTGCTTATTTCTGCTAGTTTCAGCTTCTTCTGCTATTTTAGCTACTATTAAGCTGTTTTTATGCTAATTTAGGCTTGTTTCAACACATTCCACATTATTTGAACTCATTTCAACTTTTTCCAGCCAAATTCTGCAAAAATGTACTCTCTCTACTAATTTCTAAGACATTTAAGCTTCTTTCTGCTATTTCAGATAATATTCAGCTGTTTTTGCTATCTTAAGCTTTTTTCAGATAATTTCAACTTTATTTTGCTTATTTCTGCTTAGTTCAGATTTTTTCAGATTTCAGATTGTTTCAGATATTTTAGATTATTCAGATTATGCTGCTTTGTGCTTATTTCTGCTAGTTTCAGCTTCTTCTGCTATTTTAGCTACTATTAAGCTGTTTTAATGCTAATTTAGGCTTGTTTCAACAAATTCCACATTATTTGAACTCATTTCAACTTTTTCCAGCATAATTCTGCAAAACTGTACTCTCTCTACTAATTTCTAAGACTTTTAAGCTTCTTTCTGCTATTTCAGATAATATTCAGCTGTTTTTGCTATCTTAAGCTTTTTTCAGATAATTTCAATTTTATTTTGCTTATTTCTGCTTAGTTCAGATTTTTTCAGATTTCAGATTGTTTCAGATATTTCAGATTATTCACAATTATGCTATTTCTAATTACTTCAGATAATTTAAGCTTATTTCTGCTATTTTAGATAATATTCAGCTGTTTATGCTATCTTTAGCTTTTTTCAGATAATTTCCACTTTTTTTGCTTATTTCAGATTATTTCAGATTTCAGATTGTTTAAGATGTTTCAGATTATTCCCAATTAAGCTCTTACTAAATCCTGCTGCTAATTTAAGCCTATTTCTGCTGTTTTAGATAATATTCAGCTGTTTTTGACCAATTTCAGCTGATGGCCGCCAACGCTACTTTCAAATGGTTATAACTCGGCCATCTTTATACATAGAGAGCTGAAATTTGGTGAGGTTGTAGCTGAGGACATTATCTATCATGTATAGAATCCAAAAAAAAAATCCAAGATGGCCGACAATGCAAAAATTAAAAATACTATAAAATGGTCAATTTTAGTGATATTGAGCTGAAACTTGGTGTAGTGATAGCTGAGAGTGTTTCCTATCAACTGCTATATCAAAATCAAAAATCCAAGATGGCCGCCAACGCTACTTTCAAATGGCTTTAACTCAGCCATCATTATACATAGAGAGCCGAAATTTGGTGAGGTTGTAGCTGAGGACAGTATCTATCATGTACGGAATCCAAATCAAAAATCCAAGATGGCCGACAAAGTAAAACATTAAAAAACTGTAAAAATCCAAGATGGCCGCCAACGCTACATTCAAATGGCTTTAACTCAGCCATCTTTATTCATAGAGAGCTGAAATTTGGTGAGGTTGTAGCTGAGGGAATCCTCTATCATGTACGGAATCCAAATCAAAAATCCAAGATGGCCGACAAAGCAAAACATTAAAAATACTGTAAAATCCAAGATGGCCACCAACGCTACTTTCAAATGGCTTTAACTCAGCCATCATTATACATAGAGAGCCGAAATTTGGTGAGGTTGTAGCTGAGGGAATCCTCTATCATGTACGGAATCCAAATCAAAAATCCAAGATGGCCGACAAAGCAAAACATTAAAAATACTGTAAAATCCAAGATGACCACCAACGCTACTTTCAAATGGCTTTAAATCAGCCATATTTATTCATAGAGAGCCGAAATTTGGTGAGGTTGTAGCTATGGACATTCTTTATCATGCATTAGGTGAAGCGGCCATTTTGATTGAATATGCAAATTAGGTGAAGTGGCCATTTTGGTTCAATATACAAGGTAGTTAATTGCCTTGCAAAGTAAGTCAATGCATGTATTGTTACCATTTTGGTTCTACAATTTAAGTAGGCAATGTAACCATTTTGATTTAATAAGCACATTAGGTAAAGCGGCCATTTTGATCGAACATGCAAGTTGTGTGAAGCGGCCATTTTGGCATTCACACATGCATTTTCTCAGGAAATGCAATCTAGTGTTACAATTACATCTGTTACTATCCTGATTCCGTACGTTTTTTGGCACGCTACTCCTCCTACAGTTTTTGTGCTATTTCAACAATTCATATATCAAAATGTTCAGCTCATTCAGGACATGATGGCTATGACTTTTGGTATTGGTGCAACTTTAGCTTTTTGAAATATTCAGCCTTTTCGGCCATTTTTTTCCCATTGAAAATGAATGGAGCTCAAATGAACTCAATGAGCTCATTTTACATCCTTGATATCTTTGGAACTCATTACAATATTTCACTACTCCTTTCACATTTTGGACCAACTCAACTTCCTTCAGCTACCTTGTACATTTTTTAAAAATATTTCGGCTACTTTCAGCTAATTTCAACTGTTTCTTCAACGACTTTGCGATCTTTTCAGCTTAATGCAGCTTACTTCAACATTTTTTTTACTTCTACTGACTTATTTATGCTAATTTCAGATTATTATGCTCCTTTCAGCTAATTTTTGAAAGATTAAGATATTTTTGCTATTTTAGCTACTATTTAGCTGTTTATGCAAATGTCAGCTTTTTCAACAATTTTTTTTATCAATCCAACTTTTTTCAGCCTAATTCAGCAAAACCATGTTCTACCAACTTCCTTCTGGTAATTTAAGATTATTTCTGCTTGTTTTAGCTGTTGTTCAGCTGTTTTTGACCAATTTCAGCTGATGGCTGCCAACGCTCTTTTCAAATTGCTTTAACTCGGCCATCTTTTTACATAGAGAGCCGAAATTTGGTGAGGTTGTAGCCATAAACATTCTCTATCATGCTTTAGGTGAAGCGGCCATTTTGATTGAACATGCAAGTTGGGTGAAGCGGCCATTTTGGCATTCACACATGCATTTTCTCAGGAAATGCAATCTAGTTATTATTATTATTCTTATATGTTACTATCTTCCGTCCGTACGTTTTTTGGCGTCCTACTCCTCCTACAGTTTTCGTGCCATTTCAACATGTCATATATCAAAATGTTCAGCTCGTTCAGGACAATCCAGCGATGACTTTTGGTAATGGTGCAACTTTAGCTTTTTGAGATATTTAGCCTTTTCGGCCATTTTTTTCCCATTGAAAATGAATGGAGCTAAAATGAAATGGCATTTTGGGGGCTTTATCGTATCCTAAAACTCACCAAATTTGGCAGACTCATCATTCAGACATGGGGGAGTAAAGATTTATCAAAACCTCGCATTTTCATATATGCTGAAGGGGCGTGGCCAGGCCTCAAAGTTAGGTATCTCGCCATGAAAAACGAAACACTAATAGCA
Source organism: Garcialebias charrua (assembly GCA_038048925.1). Taxonomy (NCBI): domain Eukaryota; kingdom Metazoa; phylum Chordata; class Actinopteri; order Cyprinodontiformes; family Rivulidae; genus Garcialebias; species Garcialebias charrua. The sequence continues at coordinate 9,837 of JBBPBX010077054.1, forward strand.
CCTACAAGAAAACTGTCTAATACATCAAACCTTCAGTGATTGACCCACAACCGGTCCCCTACAATACTGAATGGTCAAATCATGACATTAATTAAGCCACGCCCCCTCACAACAGGAAGTGTACAGTTGTACATTGAAGGTCCCGATCGGACACCTGTTACCTAATCAGCGGGACGGTCTGTCCAGTGACCGAAGACATGTTGCTGTAACAAGCTTTCCAACACTGACCGTTTTGGGTGGAGCATGTGGGCGTGGCGACGTGGCGAATCAGACGTAACGCCGTCACAAACGAAACACTAATAGCACCTACACGAAAACCGTCTAATACATCAAACCTTCAGTGATTGACCCACATCCGGTCCCCTGCAATACTGAATGGTCAAATCATGACATTAATTAAGCCACGCCCCCTCACAACAGGAAGTGTACAGTTGTACATTGAAGGTCCCGATCGGACACCTGTTACCTAATCAGCATGACGGTCTTTCCAGTGACCAAAGACATGTTGATGTAACAAGCTTTCCAACACTGACCGTTTTGGGTGGAGCATGTGGGCGTGGCGATGTGGCGAATCAGACGTAACGCCGTCACAATACGTTTGGCCTTTTGGGAGCTTTATCATATCCCAAAACTCACCAAATTTGGCAGACTCGTCAGGACTGGTGAAAAATTACATATTTTGGGGGCGTGGCCAAAATTGCAACAGAAACGGCTCAAGAGCGCCACCTAGAATATTTCAAACTACCCTCCGCATTGGCCTTAGTTTCACGTAGGATCATGAAATTTGGTACACTTGTCCAATTCACAAAGACGTACAGAAAACCCTCTGGCATCAACATTGTACGATAAATGGGAAGGCGGCCATTTTGGAATGTGGACCAAATTGGGTGCATACATTGGGTGCCGAACGGGTACGGGAAAGGCACGAGAGTGTTTCAGGGTGGACTAGCTCGACTTCCCGCGGTCGCCACGAGAAGGGCGGAGCGGCGCTAAGGCATTCACACGTGCATTTTCGTAGGAAATGCAAATTTTCTAGTTATTAGTTACTATCTTCCGTCCGTACGTTTTTTGGCACGCTACTCCTCCTAGAGTATTTGTGCCATTTCAACGATTCATATATCAAAATGTTCAGCTCGTTCAGGACAATCCAGCTATGACTTTTGGTAATGCTGCAAGTTGCGCTTTTTGAAATATTAAGCCTTTTCGGCCATTTTTTTCCCATTGAAAATGAATGGAGCTAAAATGAAATGGTCTTTTGGGGGCTTTATCATACCCTAAAACTCACCAAATTTGGCAGACTCATCACTCAGACATGCAGGAGTAACAAATGATCAAAACCTCGCATTTTCATATATGCTGAAGGGGCGTGGCCTGGCCTCAAAGTTAGGCATCTCGCCATGAAAAACGAAACACTAATAGCACCTACACGAAAACCGTCTAATACATCAAACCTTCAGTGATTGACCCACAACCGGTCCCCTACAATACTGAATGGTCAAATCATGACATTAATTAAGCCACGCCCCCTCACAACAGGAAGTGTACAGTTGTACATTGAAGGTCCCGATCGGACACCTTTTACCTAATCAGCGTGGCGGTCTGTCCAGTTACCAAAGACATGCTGCTGTTACAAGCTTTCCAACACCGACCGTTTTGGGTGGAGCATGTGGGCGTGGCGATGTGGCGAATCGGACGTAACGCCGTCACAAACGAAACACTAATAGCACCTACACGAAAACCGTCTAATACATCAAACCTTCAGTGATTGACCCACATCCGGTCCCCTGCAATACTGAATGGTCAAATCATGACATTAATTAAGCCACGCCCCCTCACAACAGGAAGTGTACAGTTGTACATTGAACGTCCCGATCGGACACCTGTTACCTAATCAGCGTGACGGTCTGTCCAGTGACCGAAGACATGTTGCTGTAACAAGCTTTCCAACACTGACCGTTTTGGGTGGAGCATGTGGGCGTGGCGATGTGGCGAATCAGCCGTCACGCCGTCACAAACGAAACACTAATAGCACCTACACGAAAACAGTCTAATACATCAAACCTTCAGTGATTGACCCACATCCGGTCCCCTGCAATACTGAATGGTCAAATCATGACAATAATTAAGCCACGCCCCCTCACAACAGGAAGTGTACAGTTGTACATTGAACATCCCGATCGGACACCTGTTACCTAATCAGCGTGACGGTCTGTCCAGTGACCGAAGACATGTTGCTGTAACAAGCTTTCCACGACTGGTTGTTTTGGGTGGAGCATGTGGGCGTGGCGATGTGGCGAATCAGACGTAACGCCGTCACAATACGTTTGGCCTTTTGGGAGCTTTATCATATCCCAAAACTCACCAAATTTGGCAGACTCGTCAGGACTGGTGAAAATTACATATTTTGGGGGCGTGACCAAAATTGCAAAAGAAACGGCTCAAGAGCGCCACCTAGAATATTTCAAACTACCCTCCGCATTGGCCTTAGTTTCACGTAGGATCATGAAATTTGGTACACTTGTCCAATTCACCAAGACGCACAGAAAACCCTCTGGCGTCAACGTTGTACGATAAATGGGAAGGCGGCCATTTTGGAATGTGGACCAAATTGAGTGCACGCACTAGGTGCCGAACGGGTACGGGAAAGGCACGAGAGTGTTTCGGGGTGGACCAGCTCGACTTCCCGCGGTCGCCGCGAGAAGGGCGGAGCGGCGCTAAGGCATTCACACGTGCATTTTCGTAGGAAATGCGGTTTTTCTAGTTTATTATTAATTCTGGCATTAGGGTAATAATAATAATAATAATAATAATAATAATAATAATAATAATATTAATATTAATACTAATAATAATAATGTGCCTGTGCATTGACCTTTCTGCTCTACCCTTGTCCGAAAAACAAAAAGTCACAAATCTGGGAGTGATAATGGATCCTTCCATGAAACTCAACAGTCATGTAAACATGATTGTCAAATCCTGTTTTTTCCAGCTGAGGCGTCTGTCTAAGCTGAAGCCCATATTATCAAAAAACAACCTGGAGACAGTGATTCACACATTCATTACATCTAGGCTTGATTACAAGTGTGGCCGTGGCGTAGTGGTAAGGGCAGTCGTCTCCCGATCGGAAAGTTGGCGGTTCGACTCCCGGGACCCGCACCATGTGTCGTTGTGTCCTTGGGCAAGACACTTAACCCTGAGTTGCTCCCGGTAGGACTGGCAGCGCCTTGCATGGCAGTCTGCCGCTACCAGTGTATGAATGGGTGGATGGCTGGTACTGTAAAGCGCTTTGGGGCTCCTCAAAGGGGGCTGGAAGGCGCTATATAAGTAAGCTCCATTTACCATAACAATGGCATATAATGAGAGCAACACATTAAATACATGAACAGTAAGAATCCAAACCTGCTCGCATGAAGGGTCAGGTATAGAAAGGTTTGCTAGTAATTGACCCCATATCCACAATTTTTGCTGTGATCTGCTTTGTTCTGTGGACAGTGAATGCCTATCCCAAGCCACAGAAAATAGCTCTAAATGCCGGTTTAGTCTTGGGAGCATTATTACAAAATGAATGCAAGCCAAATGCACTTGGTTATCCGGATTAAAATCTGCAGTATCAGCCAGATATTGCAGCGCATAGCGGTAGTTCACAGTGACAACATACCAAACATCTCTCCACAACCTCTCAATTCTTTGATTATGGACACTGTGTCCTGTTATAAAACTTATTCTTTCTGAAGAGCCAGAATGTGAATGAGAGGGAGGAGGTGGAACAGTGAGGCTACAAGGATCAGAGTTCACGAAGGTGCAGGACTTCAAGTACTACTGTCCTGGAAAATGGGGAATGTGGTAAAGAGGTGAAGAAGAGAGTCCAGGCAGGATGGAGTGGATGGAGAAAAGTTTCAGGAGTGATTTGTGACAAAAAGGTGTCAGCAAAGGTCAAAGGAAAAGTTTACAAGACAGTGGTGAGACCAGCTATGTTGTATGGTCTGGAGACAGTGTAATTGACAAAAAGACAGGAGAAAGAACTGGAAGTGTCAGAAATGAAGATGTTGAGGTTCTCCTTAGGAGTGACAAGGATGGATAAGATCAAGATACTGTAATCAGAGGTACAGCACATGTTGAAACACTGGGAGATAAAGTTAGAGACCAGACTGAGATGGTTTGGACATGTCCAGAGGAGGGACAGTGGTTTGGACATGTCCAGAGGAGGGACAGTGGATATATTGGTAGAAGGATGTTAGAAATGCAGCTGCCAGGAAAAAGACAAAGAAGAGATTTATGGATGCAGTTAGAGAGGACATGGAGGTAGTTGGAGTGAGGACAGAGGAAGAAGAGGACAGAGTGAGGTGGAGGAGGATGACTCGTTGTGGCGACCCCTGAAAAGGGAAAAGCCGAAAGAAAAACAAGTTCTTCATAAAAGTTGTTGTTATTGTGACATATATAATCAGAGATGAGGACAAAATATACTTTACATGTTTGACTGGAGGAGGAATATTTTTTGGTCAATTTATGTAAAGAGCACATAAGTTTTGTAGTTTTTATTCATTTTGGCTGTACAGATAACGGTACTCACTGAAAAATATATCTGGGGTTTTACAGAAGATTCCAAGGAATTTTAATTTGCACAGGCACATTATTATTATTAGTATTAATAATATATTATTATTATTATTATTATTATTATTATTATTATTACCCTAATGCCAGAATTAATAATAAATAATAAAGACTGGCATTTTTGATTTAATGTAATTATCTACGCCACTAGAGGGAGGCAACAGTACACCCCTTCACCTTGTTAGCTGCCCTGATTAAAGCCTAAAGGAAATACGAGATAGATGGACATTTTTTAAACCATATTTATTGAAACCACTAATATTGAAAGAACAACATTTTTGTAATTAATATCTAATAAACACTTTGATTAGACATGACCTACTTCAAGATTTTTTTAATGGCGAAGAGAACAGGCAATAGCAACACGGACCAACGACACGAACCAACAGCAAGGACCAACGACATGAATGCAGCGAACGCAACGCATATGAAACAAACACATATGCAATGAGCACATATGCAATGAGCACATATGCAATGAGCACAGAACACATATGCACGAACACATATGCAGCGAACACATATGCAACATAGACATATGCAACATCTACAAGCAGCAAAGACCAACTACATCTACCAACAACACATATGACTTGTGCTTATGCAACATCTACATGCAACATAGACCAACTACATGTACCAACGACACAAATGACTTCTGCTCATTTTTGAAACAAATGGAACCTCGTACTGACTGGGAGCTGGCTATTAGACTTTCGCTTTGGTCCGCAGGCTGGAGCGTGCGCGCCGCGCGTGCACTGTGCCGCACGGCGAAATGCGTTCATAGTTTCGCCCCTGTGTTTATGGTTGACGCACGGCGGAACATGGCAAAGTGCTGTTCTTTTACGGGCCAGCAGGTGGCAGTAGCCTCTACAACATGTGCATATGTTACAAGAAGAAGAAGAAGAAATCTACCGTAGAAGAAGAACTGTTTGACGTCACAACACAAACAAAAGATGGATGGACTCGGACGGAGTTGGTCGAAGAGCTTGGGAAGGTAGGAGCTGTACACTTGGCGGATTGCATAAACTGAGCATTGAATGCAGCTTCATGGCTTCCTCATCAGGGGGAACTGGTGGGGAGGAATTGAGTAGGGTTAGAGCTTATTCCACCACCTTTGATCCAGATAGTGGAGAGGGATGGGGGAAGGGTAAAGCCTATTCCTCCACTTCAGAAAGAGATAGTGGAGAGGAAATGGAGTGGATTAAACCACAGTCGTCAAAAATGAAAAGAAAACAAAGAAGGGAAAGGGATAAAAGTTGGTCCAATGATAGCAACGACAAAGCTGACCAAAACAAAAAAGCAAAATTAACTCCCAGTGCATCAGGTCAAAACCAGGTGGAAGCAATCAGGGAAGAGGAATTTAAGGTGATACTGGAATTTCAGCAGGAGGGACGATGCTCTCACCCTATTAAATTGACAAAGGGTATTGAGGAACAAATAGGAGCTGTGACGTTAGCCAAAATATTAAACAACAGAAAAGTCCTTCTCCATGCAACTTCCAAAAAACAACTAGAGGCGGTACTTGAACTGACATCTTTTATGGGAGAAGATGTTAAAACTTACGTTCCAGGGTCCAATATTAAACTGAGAGGGGTGATATCTAGAGTGCCATTAGATATAAGTGTGGAGGAAATAAAACGGGAGATTAAAGGTGGGAATGTGATGAATGTCGCCAGGATCAAAACTAAAAGGGAGGGAGTAGTTACGGAAACTATGTCAGTCATCTTGCAATTTGAAAAATCAGTACCTGAGTGTGTGCAGTTGGGTTACATTAACTATAGAGTAAGGGACTTTATTCCCAACCCGATTAGATGCTTCGTTTGTCAAAGAATGGGGCACGTGGCAAGAGAGTGCAGGGGTAAACTCAGGTGTGCTAGATGTGGAGGTCCACATGAGTATGGCAAATGTGACAAAGGCTCTAAATTGAAGTGTTGCAACTGCGGAGGCGAACATAGTGCTGCATATGGCACTCCTTTTCATACAAAAGAAAAAAAAAACAGAATTTTCGACCTGACAAAACACGTAGCGAAGGTGTCCGCTGGAACTATGACCCGAAGTGGCTCAGACAAGACCCAGAGTTCGGAAGACGATATCAAAAGGGGGGTGCACGTCCTAAGGATAAGAAAGATGGTCACAAGAGTAAACCATATAATAATGGGTGGTCCCGACAGGAACCCCCAAGTCAAGGACAAGCCCCTCCTACCCCTCGAACAGAACAGTCCGAGACAGGCAAAAAATCGCAAAAGTTCCAGAGGAAAGGCCGTAGCCCTCTGTCCCCAGAAGACATGGAGAGCATACGTCAGATGTTCGAAGTGTGGGGTAATACAAAAAATGAGAACAAACCTGGTGTGATGTGTAGCACTATCATTGATAGTAACTCTGAGCACACAAATAACATCAATGCCACAATTGATGACAATCACCAAGATACTGTTGGTCAGGCCCCTGGCAATCAGGGTAACGACAGTCAACAGAACGTTAAATGTATCCATGACATCGTTGTTACG
>JBBPBX010077055.1:0-16959 GCA_038048925.1 Garcialebias charrua
ACATAGCCTAAGGGCTTGGCGTTGGATCTGGTCAGCTCAGTCTTCAGCTCGCCTGTTTCTTCAGCTAGCTGTGCTATGCGCTTGGGCTGAGTCTCTCTTTCAGCTGTGAGTTTCTGCTTTTCCTCAAGATCCCCATCTTTCTGATGGCTAACAAGTTGTTGTACTCTGGCTTTAAGTTGTTTGAGGTCTTCTTCCAGCAGCCTCTTATCAGCCTGTAGGGAACCATTTTTCTCTGACAGTACAGACAGAGAGTTGTGCAATGGGTTGACATCTGATTGGAGCTTCTTCACTTTAGCCTGAACCTGCTGAAGCTCCTGTCCCAGTTTATCCCTGTCCACTTTCAGCATCTTGTTGGTTTCTTGCAAAGAAGTGATCGTCTCCAACTTCTTCAGCTGTTCTTGCTGCTCTGCCTGGCTGGCCTTCAGACTCCGCTGCAGCTCACAGACTTGTTTCTCCACTGTGTCCACAGCCTTCCTTCTCTCTTCCTGTTCCTGCAGCTCCATCTTCTCCAGCTCTAAAAACCTTTTTTTCAGCTGCCTCTGCACCTCCTCTGACTCCTTCAGTCTGACCTCTAGAGAACGTAACTCTTTCTCTTTCTTCAGGCTGTCTTCCAGAGTCAGTACCACAGATCGATACTGTTCAACCGTGGCATTAGCATTCTTCAGCTGCCCAGTGAGTTCAGTGTTCTGTTCCTCAGCACTTTGTAGGAGACCCTTCATCTTTGAGAGCTCTTGCTCTGACTGGCTGGCTTGCTGAGGTGCTGCTGGAACTGGAGAGTGTACCCTCAGCGGTGCTTGGAGGGCAGCAGCTCTGGTAGCTGGGTTGGTCGTGAGATAACAGGAAGCAGTCGTGAGATAACAGGAAGCAGCAGTAGAATCCATACTGTCTGGACCCTGAAGTGCCCAACCAAGGCTTGTGTGGATTGCTGTTGGGCTGCCCTTTGGACCAAATCTCACTGGCTCCTTTGCTGTGATCAAGTGTGTGCAGTCAGCACCAATTAATAGTAACGGCTGCACTTCACTAAAGTCAGGGATTGGAAGACCCTGTAGATGGCGGTAACGTCTCTGTAATGCAGTTGTAGGGTATGATTGTTCTGCTAAAGCTAGCTGGCCTGCTGTATAGGCATTTTTAATGTGGTGGCGCTCCTTAGAGTGCCCTAGTGGGGCAACATGGAAAGAAACAGACTCACCAGCCAGATGGGCCACGTCTTGGTGAATGGTGCGTAGAGTGAGGGTCTCTGCTTTACCTTTAAGGCCTAGACGTTGGGCAGCTGCTGGTAGGATTATTGTCCTTTCAGCCCCATCATCCAAGATGGCATAGGTCTTCAGTGACCTCCGGCCGTGAGTTATTAGGATGGGCACCACCTTGAGATACACTTTTCCTCCTCGCTTAGAGGTGCCGAACGTGACTTGGTCGCGTGGTGTGATGAGGTAGACACGCGAGTCTGACTTGGCAACATCATGTAGAACTCTCAGATGAATCTCCTGACACTCACTGCATGGTTTCTTTAAAGTGCAAGCTTCAGGTTGGTGGTCGGTCCTCCCACAATTATGACAGCGCTTACCACGTTCAAGCCATCTCCTGACTTCTTCTGGTGAATGCTGTACAATAACAGAGCATTGGGATAGATAGTGTTCTGTGCTCTTACAGAAGAGACATAGCTTCTTGAATCTTTGTGACTTGAAGTCTGAGTGGGCTGCCTCTGCAGGAAGACTGTTATCAGCTTTGAGTTCATCAGAGCCATGATAGACAGAAACAGATTGTGCTCGAGGCTTTGGAGCTGGAGCATGTCTTTCTCTCCTGGAGGCAGGTGGCTCTTCAGGGCGGTGGCGCTATGCCATTTTTGCAGAGTCTTTGAGCTTCTGCCTTTACTTTGAGCCAGCTGGCAAGGTCTCTGAGGTTGTAGGGGTTGAGTTGACTTGTGTTGAAACGTCCTTGTATCTGGAGGTGCTCTACAAAACTGTCTCTCAAGTACCTGGGAAGCTTACTCAACAGTCTGTCGACGTGACCAGTTGACATTGTTTCTGTACCATTTGGTCCCTCTAATGAAGTGAGCATTCCTACTAGCAGGTCAACACTGAGGGCAAAGCTCTGGAAGCCTTTTGTGTCCCCAGATCTTACATCAGGGGCGTTTAGAATAGTAGCAATCTCACTCTGTGCTAGCTGATGTGGTTGTCCATATTGCCTCTGTAGGGCCTCCATAGCAGCTGTGTAAGGTTGGGTATAATGTCTGCAAGACTGAGCAATCAGCTTGGCCTCCTCCAGGACTAGACGCTCCATAAGTACACGGTATTTGTAGTGCTCCGACAGCTCTGTATGGGGGCTGAGCAGGTGGTCTAGTGCCATCTTAAGGTCAGTAAATTCTCTCTCACTATCATGAACCAGCTTGGGCAGTTCAGGTACAGGAACAGGCTGCTTCGGCGGCTGGAAACTGTATGTGGACTGTGGCATGGTGTACTGTGGCAGGAAAGAACTGTATCCATGGGGAGCTGGCCCTACCATGACAGGCACTGGCTGGTAAACCGTCTGTACTGCAGGAGGCTGAAGCTGGAGAACAGGTTGTGGAGATGGACCTGGCTGATAACCTGGCGGCTGCAAGATGGGTTGCGTAGTACTAATCGTGGGAGCTGGTGTACAGGCGGTGCATTGATGACTTGTGTATGCTGAAACACAGGCTGTGCAGTGTTAACTTGCGTGGGCTGATACACCGGCTGTGCGGTTTGATACACAGGCTGTATAGCATTACCTTGCGTGGGCTGATACACAGGCGGTGTGGTGTAACCTGGTGTGGGCTGATACACAGGCTGTGGCACTGCCATAGGAGTGTAGAGGTTCTGGCACTGAAACATAATATTGTTTGATAGTGATGTGGGTTGCAGCACATGACGTGGTGTTGTTGGAGCCAGGGGTTGACGTGCTGGTGTTGACACAGCTGGATGTGGTTGGTATTCTGTATGGGCTGGACCTGTATAATTGGGCTGGTATTGGATTGGCATCGGTATAACTGGGCCTCTATGTTGAGCATTTAAAGCTGTAGTCACGGGATTCATTATTTGATAGACTGGTTGGTATAACGTAGATATTGTGGGTTGTAACATGCTCATTGTAGTGGAGAGTGGTTGCCTGGTGTCAGCTCCAAACTGTGATGTAGATGTTAATGTAACTGGAAGAGACCAGGTTGTACTGTCTGGCCGAAGACTCAACTTAAAAGATGTTGCTTGTTGGGATGCTAGAGAATGTTCACTTGAGCAGTCATCTTTGCTGGGATAACTTTGCAGGCTGCATTCACTTAGGGCAGGAGATGGGGTCCTTGCCCACCCCACTCGTGAGCCAGGCTGGGTATTAGCTTGTAGTACTGTGTTGTGGCTTGCCGCCGCTGGGAAATGACACTGTGAGAGCCCGGGTGCTGAAAGTAGCTGGCCATCTTGAATAGCAGACTTGGTCTGCAGGCTGAGTGACTGCAGCTGGTGTGCACTGGCACTTAGGTTGTCATCCTGATGAGGGGCAGCATAAGCTATTAGCGACTGAGGAAGGCTAACCTGGTAGTCCTGGAGGTGAGCTGGTAGCTGTCGTGGCCGTTCTGTTAATCTTGATGTGTCCATTTTGCTGATATGAGTGAAGTAATCCGGCTCAGAAGGACCATTTGTTGTGGAGAGTTAGGACTGTATGTTGTTTTTGAGGAGATTAACTGGAGCACTTCATCCATACAGACACTCTGATCAGAGAGTGAGTCCTGACACAGCAAGATAGTGTTTTCTTGGGAGTTTAATTAACTATCCAGTTAGTTTACAGCATGAAGTTTCTCTTTCATGAGCTGTCTATTCTTCACAACTGACAGTAACTGGCATTAACTGTCCCTTTTCTGTCTGTCTGGTATCTGAAATAAAAGAAAACGGCTAAATAAGAACAAGCTAATATGTAGCATAGCTTACCCTTAATATTACAATAAGACAGAACTTTCAACATGAAATAAACATTTCTTGGACTGTCTCATATTTGCGCCAAAAATCGGCACCCCATTTATATATGAAAGAAGAAATTAGCGCTCATTAATGTTGTATAAACTCACCCTTGTCACAAACGCAGACAGGCATCCACGATAAAAACACCAACGGCTATAAAACCCAACAGCTTTTTCTCAGCTATATTATTTCCCCAAAGGACCCCTTAGCTGTCTAACAAGATGCCTGACGTAAAAAATACGAATTAGCTGTCTAACAAGATGTCTGAACAAAACAATGCAGAAATACTAGGGGAATTTATAACACTATGGTTAAAATAAAAGTTGCAGTGAAAATGTTGAATGATCGAGTGAATGAGTTGATTATATTAGACACAAATGATTATAAGAGGTGAAATAAAAGATATGATGTTTTGGATCAAAATGTATATTTGTGTACAATTGTCACGAATGGGTTTTTGGATTCAAAGACAGCCAGACACAGGAGTGCAAAAAACAAGAACAGTTTTTATTATATTTGCTGCTGGTTGCTGGAGTCAGGGTCCAAGGTGGGAGTCCAAACTTCTCAGTCTGTGTGTGGCAGGTGAAATCCAGAGGGAAAGTAAAAAGCAGTCAGGGTCATTACCGTGATCAGAGAAGCAGACAATGTCCAAAGAGGGGCAGGCAAGGCAAAGAATCCGTAGTGCAGGCGTGAGGTCAAAATTAGGCAAGGTAATCCAGTCTGTGGCATGAAACAGGAAACTATGATGACTTCAAAATCAGGGACCATGAGAGGTATAATAATTCAGCACTAGTGGAGAGTGAGAATGCAGCTTTTAACACTAGAAGTCCCAGAGAAGGGTCATTCAACATTTCTACCTTTGGAACCCAGAGACGGGTCGAGTGACCCGAAGGATTTTAGCTAACATCCTATAATGAGCTGTTAACAGGCGCTTTTGTTTTGTAAATAAGGCCATTACTGGCGCACCACAGGAGGGGGCACACTAATTTGACTAAGGCTGCCCTTTTTTGCGCAAGTGAACTTGGCTTCTAAATCCCCCGGTCCCTTTCAGTGGGCTACATATGTTGGTCCGTCACTTGACCTCAGGTCATGTGACCTATGTTGGTCCGTCAGTTGACTTCATGTTGTGTGACCTGTGCTGGTCCGTCACTTGACCTTAGGTCATGTGACCTGTGTTGGTCCGTCAGTTGACCTCAGGTCAAGTGACCCGTGTTGGTCCGTCAGTTCACCTCATGTCGTGTGACCAGTGTCGGTCCGTCAGTTGACCTCATGCCGTGTGACCTGTGTCTGTCCGTCACTTGACCTCAGGTCATGTGACCTGTGTCGGTCAGTCAGTTGACCTCAGGTCATGTGACCTGTGTCGGTCCGTCAGTTGACCTCAGGTCATGTGACCTATGCTGGTACGTCAGTTGACCTCATGCCGTGTGACCTGTGTCGGTCCGTCTGTTGACCTCATGTCGAGTGACCAGTGTCGGTCCGTCAGTTGACTTCATGTCATGTGACCTGTGTCTGTCCGTCAGGTGACAGACAACAATAGGTCAAGCATGTTTTAGAACACAGCAATGGGCCACCTGCATGTGCCGGCACGCACCGTATATACATGCGCCAAGGACAAGGAGAGAGACTACTGGTAAGCAAAATAATTTATTTGACAGAACATCAAAGTTACAGGATAGTCAGCACAGCAGAATGAGACAATTTCATGCATAAAACTGTTCTGGAGCAGACAAAGCTTTCCGTTCAGTGGATGTCCCAAAATGTTCAACTGTGAGATAACTTCAGGGTTTGTTATGTGTGAATTCAGGTCAGGGCCTCTCTTCTGACTAAGGGGGGAAGTGCAAGCAGAGTCTTACTTACCTGGTGGAAACATTGGAATGCAGTTTGTGCAGTCTGGTGTGGTGGGGGTGTCTGAGTTGTGTGCACGCATATTTATAACAAAAGGCAGTTAATGGCCCACTAATGTGGACCCATTAATGGTTGGTTTGGACTAAGGGTCTTTTGACCCTCTTTCAGGACTTCTGGGGGGAGGTCGAAAATCCTGGGACTTCTAGTGTTAACTAACCGCCATCAGTGTGACCAAGACTGAAGTGAATTGGTCTTTCAAACTATGCTTTTCTTATTTAAAAAAAAAAAGCATAAAAATAATAAACACAATAATCCATGGGAACCCATAGATGTTTAACCACTTTTACAAAGTAGTTTCACATTTCCTAGTTATTCCAAAATAAATTATATTCCTGTGTAAAATGACCCAAGCTGTAGCAAAAGTGCCACAGCTGCATGCTGCTGTTGCTATTTGTGCTTACAAAAAAATCCTAAGAATTTTAATAAATTGTTATAAAAGTGTATAAAACAGTGTGTTCTTACAAACCATTGTACAATTTTTCAAATTAAAGTTGTTTTAAGACGGTGACTAGCCATTAGTTTGCTGGTACGATCAGAATAAACTGTTTCTCCAAAGCATAAAAGGTAAGATATTAATTGCTCATTTTCCACAGAACATCAAATGCTCTGAGCTACCCCCGCAAAGCTTGAAAAATAGCCATATAAACTCGGCATGAAGAGATTCAAAACAAAACCTTACAAAACAGTCTTTGGCTTTTTGTGTTCCTCTTCATGAATGCCTCTGTCCATATATCTGTACTGTATATTAAAAAAAGTTAAATAAAAGAAATGAACAGTGTAATTCATGTTAGTACTAGGGGTGCGAATCTCTCAGTGTCTGGAGAATCGATTCGATTCCAATTTTTGGTGTCACGATTCGATTAAAAATCGATTTTTTGATTCAGAAACGATTTTTGATTCAGAAACGATTTTTCTATTAAAATGGTCATAAATTTAGTTTCAGTTTTGTAACTGACAAGCTGAAAAGAATAAACAACAATGTAAACAAATGGAACATTTGTATAAAACAATCATTTTAAACTGAGAATATTAAACAACAATGTAAACAAATAGAATATTTATTTAAAACAATAATTTTAGGTTCTGTACTGTATCAAATTTTTTGCATCATTTGATATTTATACCAAAAATAGGAACAAATTATACAGGAATGCATTAAATTCTGTACCGGTAACTTAAATTACCAGTATTAGCTTAGTTGCCTTGATTTCTCTAAAACAATAAAATTAAAATTAAAATCTAGGAACAAATAATTCATCCATCCATCATCTTTACCCACTTCTTCCTTTTTGAGTCACTGGTGTCCATGTCCAGCCATCACTGTGTGAGAGGCGGGGGACACCTGGAAAGGTCTCCAGTCCATCACAGACAAATAATTCAAAATATATAAATACAAAAGTAAACAGACTTCAGCCTACCATAGTGCATTAATCTTTAACTCAAAATAAAATACAGACTTCAGTTTTTAACATATTGATTCATATTTAGTAAATCTTTAACAAAATTTCAAAACCTGTGCAAGTTTACACAAAATCTCTTCTGAACTGTAATTTATAAACATAAATTGTATCATTTAGAACTGGCTCCAGGCGATGTGTCTCATCTGGCCTCTCCAACCTGTTAAAAGACAAATTACATTAAGTTTGTTGTACAACTTGTCTATAAGTTTTAGTATAAAATGAGAAAACAACAGTTACCTTTAAGCTGCAGCTGCATCAGAACTTCTCCCACATTATTCTTGTTTCATGCTGGAGCTGTGTGGAGTTTTATCTACGTGAAGGAATAACATAAATAACAAATAATAATAAATAATAAATTTAAAAAATAATAAATAACAAAAATAAAACTAAACCCCTCAACTTCCACTGAGCTGTCTGCTCATAAATCCTTTGTGATACAGCAGGAGATGGAGAGAGAAATCTTTGCAGCAGACTTCGCTGGTCGGCTGCTTTCACTTTCACCTTCTGCGCATTTTATCGTACAGTATTTCCAAAATACTGCACCGTAATTTTATTTGACACTTCTTGCAAACAACCGCTCTCTTGTTAAGCTCTGTCTTCCCCAGAACATTTGTAGGATCTGAAATGATTTTTAAAGACGAAGGAGCAAGTTGAATCATGCTGTCCTCCTGCTCCATGCTAGCAGGCTCCATTCAGATAAAGGGAGCTGGCTAACTAGCTTGCTGTACGGTGGCCTACACGACCAAAATTCGATGGCTGCCGAATGGACACAGTGCAATATGCAGTACGCTCAGGAGTAGGAGCGGAAAAAATATAAAATTAAACAAATTTTAAAATCGATTTTGGGGCTTTTAGAATCTATTCTGAATCGCCAGGACTAAGAATCTAGATTCTTTAAAAAAATCGATTTTTTTCCTGCACCCCTAGTTAGTACCGTATCTTTCGACATAGAAGTCACAGTTTTTTTCCCAATTAGCATGTCCTGCAACTTATACGGCGAAGCGACATATTTATGGATTTTTTCCCATATTTATAAACTATTTTTTGGCTGAGATATGACAGTTTCCATTTATTCTGACTGAAAAAAATGGAGAAGTACCACTTTCTGCTGCTAGGGGCGCTAAAGGGCCCTCTAGGCTTTTGACAACTACCGATGTACCTGTGTATGGATATTTTAGAGCAAAAAAAGTCCTGCTGGATGGACCGCGCACATCATGCTGCAGTTTAAAGATAAAATAAAAGTGTTTAACTCCATTCCTGCCATCATCCTGAGAGGCTTGACCAAGCTTCAAAGCAGCTCTGCGCCGCCTTTGGGAGGAGTGATGGTGGACGGAGAATAACAGCTTCACAGCTACAGGACGGATGTGCCACGCGACGTTCCATCAGGTCCTCGGATGGATGGATAAAGCGTGGACCTCAGTCAGTAAAGAATTCATCCAGTCGGGATTCAGGAAGGCCACAATGTTTGCTGGACGTAGAGGAGGAAAAGGAGGCAGCTGCATCAACTACCTGTTACCTCAGGAGTTGGCAGAACACTTCACCAGCGACACAGATGATGAAGAAATTAACGGGTTTGAATAAAAATAAATAAATAAATAGCTGTTTCTGTCATCATTATGGGCATGTTACGGTTCAAAAGTTGAAGGAAGCTTTGAAACAAATGTGCACGTTATTGCAGGTTTATTGTACATATAAGGAGAAATTTTGCAGCTGCAACAGACCTCACTCCGATCACAAAAGTCCACACACGAACTTCGAAGGCAGGACCACGTTTATAAACCTCCGGATGTTGTCATCGCCTCGTGGGACCACCCTGGGACTGGGACTGCCTTGGGAATGCCTTGGAACCGCCCTACTCTACCACGTGGCCCACCTTTCTGTCAATTAAACTATCAGCTTCAATGTAAACAAAAGTGTCGGGGCTGTTGATTGGCGTAGGCGTGTAACTGAAAAACTCTTCCCTATTGAAAATAAAACCCGGAAGAAAAGGTTCCGCCTTGTATCACAATTCACATTATATGGCGGAATTTAAGTGAACACAAATCATAGAACATAATATGTGGAATACTGATAGAAATATATTTCAATTCCCCTTTTGACATGACAACCATCATGTCAACAAAATCCTATATGTACTATGTGTCAATGCAATTAAGAACTGGATACACATTGGAAATCTCTAACATTCCCACCACGCAGTAATCCTACATCTAAGTTACAAGTTACCCACCCAGAGTATAAACCCCTTATATAAAAATAAGCATCAATACTAAATGGTAACAAAAACTACGCAATAAACAGACGGTGACCGTCAGAGCTTATATGCTGGAAACGTAATAAAAAACTAATAAAAGCTAAGGAAAATAAATGAAAATACAAACAAAGAAAAAAAAACAAAGAATAAAAAAAAAACGAACAAAAAACAAAGAATAAAAACAAAATAAACAAAACAAGAATAAAAATAAATGTAATAAGAAATAAACAAAACAAAGAAGAAAAGTAATAAACAAAAACAAACAAAGACAAAAATAAATGTAAGAACAAACAAATAAAACAAAAAATATATAAAATAAAAACAATTAAAATCGAGCGGACTGTCCCTCCTATTAAAAGACACGTCTCCAGTGTGTGGAATCTATATTTCTGGTATGTGTTAGCCTTAGCAAAGAATATGAACTGGAGGTTTTAGCCACGTCAGGCCACATCATCTTCTTCTTCATAGACACCTGTAAAGGGTAAAACCTACACTACTCTGTTGACTAGTCTGATATCTGAGAAAAAGCTCAACTGCTCTTATTCAGAGATGTCTGTGATAAGGGCTAAGACCACATTCAGAAAACTAACACTTAATCTATGATTAATCTGATCCGAACAGAAAACACAAAAATCCTTCCATAACCTGTCAAACTCAATTATCTTATTCACATCCATAAACTGTCTTCTTCTTCTTTCCAGAGCTTTCCAGACTTCACCCTCACTAATCTTTCCCACTTCCTGGCCCACAGTTTCTATGACCTCCACTCTTCTTTCTCTTTCATTCTCTTTATTCATTAGCTCCTCAAAGTAATCCTTACATCTTCCCATCACACTCTCCTCACTTGTTAGAACATTCCCATTCCCATCTTTAATAAGCCTAACCTGCTCCACATCCTTTCCAGCCTAATACCTCTGTCTTGCCAATCGGTACAAGTCCTTCTCGCCCTCTTTAGTGTCCAGTCTCCCATACAACTCATTGTACGCCCTCTGCTTTGCCTTAGCTACTTCCCTCTTTGCTCTACGTCCCATCTCCTTATATTCCTGTCTCCTCTAATTATTGTTATACTGTATATATATATATATATATANATCAGAACCGAAAACATAAAAATCCTTCCTTATAACCTGTCAAACCCAATTATCTTATTCACATCCATATACTGTATATATATATATTATTCTCTGTACCAGAATGTTCTACCACAAACACACTTCCTATCAGTAGAATCCACTGCTAGACTGCTCTGATACTCCTTAACAAAGGTGCAGCTAATTTATATTCTCTAAGAATCAAAATTGATAAAACTAAATTATATCTATGGAAAAGTAGTGAAAACCCTGTACACCTTTTTCAAAAATCTATCAACACACACAACTACTGTACTGCACATTCACCAGGCACAAACATATATATAGTCACGTTAATCTGTCTGAAACATTCACATTCTGCCTTCATCTCAACAACCTTCAATCCTCCCTGGACCTCCTGGATCAAACTCACAGTCATTCTTCACAGGCGTAAGAATAACCATATTAATGTCAACATACAGTGAAAACAACAATTGAGAGGTTTCAACAAATAGTGAGAAAACCTTGGCATATATTAGTGATATTAGTTGGTTAGGTTGTTAGTTAATGTGATTAGTTCTGAACCTGTTGGATAAAAATGGTGATCGCATGTGCAAGGAAATAGATCTTCCCTTCATTGTTCACACTGCAACATTAAGCATTCATTCAACATTAATTAATCCACTGAAAAGGGGGAGAAATGTAAACCCAGTTTATCAGTTCTGCTCGTCTAGCACAGCTATGGAATCATGTGATTGTAAAGTGCATTTCCCCTTTTCAAATATAAATTATTCACAATTTTATTTTGCGTGTTCCGTCACGATCATCAGAAGTCCAGTAGAAACAGATTTAACCTGTAAATGAAAAATAAGAAAAAGTCAGCACTAAACCTGTATGAGTTACCCCAAACGTTCAGACCAAGAGGTGGGTTTAACAGAATCTTGTTGATCAACCATTATCCAACAACCTGTTTTGAGGCACTTAGTAAAATGATCTTTTGTAACCTTATTAAATGTACAACTGTTGTATGGACCATTTCCACCTCTCTTCAATGTATGAAGAGTTAAAACGTTGATCTAATTTGTTATCTAAAATGGTGTGTTTAACTCCATGTTCCTTATTTCACTTCCCCTTTTGAAACAGGAGGCAATCACAAAACATCCTGTTACAAACAAAATAATTGAATGCGCATAACATGAATCTAACAAATCCTTGCTGAAACTCACGAGCACAAGCCCAACCTCATCTGTCCAAGAGACGGTACACAAGACGTAGAACAAGAAAAATGAATACCTCAAAACATCCAACCCGCAACTCAACCACAAGCAGTCATAATACTGTATGCATGACAGGAAAACTAGCATCAACAAACACCTGAAGCTGTCAGTCCAGTCCTAGAAAGATGTGTCCTCAAATACCCGAAAGTGAATGCAACAGGTGTCCACACAGAACATGGAAAACCACCAAATTGTACCGTTCTAACGCGAGTACATGGCCACCAAAAAAAAAACTAAAATGTATGACGTTATCCAACAACGTATGAGAAGTGTGGCTGTGCAGGTCACGTGTCAGTGAGATCTGTACATGTATGTATGTGTAATGAGTGTGCGTGAGGTTCTACCATAGCAAAGATAGTACTGATCATGAAAACTGAAGTTATTGAATCACCACCTGAAGATCACATGGTCAGCCGACATGTCAGCCAGGCTGCAATGTTTGGTAGTGATGCATTCCAGCTTGGCCAGCGCTTGTCATGTCGTCCTCCAGCCCCTATCCTGGAGATACATGTCAAATGTCCATCTGTGTGTGCAGACCAGACCATAGTTCATGATTAGACTTGAGTTGAAGCTGGTGCAGACGTGCAAAACTCCATGTAACAGTTCAGGTATGAGTCATGTCAGCTTGCAGCTTAGCTGAGCATGATCGTGTGTCAGTCCACAAGGCATTATGACAGCTCAGTTCATTCAGTGCAGGCGCCGTCAGCTAGCAGCTCAGTTGAACACAAGGCATTTTGGCAGTTCAGTTTATTCCAGTGCAGGCGCCATCAGGAGTTTTCAGCAGAGTCACGGTGGTTAGCAAACCTGGTTTCAATGACAACATAACATGTGATCTGTCCTGGCGATCCAAAACCAGAGTCAAGATGCAATCTTCTCAATGCTATGGTTGAGTGTACCTAGTTGTGTACTGTGTAATGCACGCGTGTATTGTGTAACGCCAATGTTGAAGGGAGAGGAACAAAAATTTTAAACTGCGTGCTGTATATCTGAGTATATCTGAAACCCAATACCAAGTAGAATTAGTTATGTTAACCAAGGTGTCATGGAACACTTGCAACATTCACTGATAAGATGCCAAGCTGAAATCCTCAGAAAACACCTAAATAAAGTCACCCCCCGTAGTATAAGTCATGAACACACCAGCACATCTGCCAGCTACGAGAAGACTCCCTTCTGGACTCGGTAGGTCAGAAGGCCAAACACTTCCTGCAGAACAAACAAGCGGCAGTCCTCCAAGAAGAAAAGAAATACACATGTAAAAATTAAATAAATAAATTTAAAATAAACCACTAAAGTACTCCAAACCACTATTACACAGGCCTTGTCCACACATGAATGTGGTCCTTAACATATATGTAAAATATGTCATTAAACATGACCTACACCCCACCAGGCTGAATTGATGAGAACTGGAAACGTAACAGCAATTCATTAATGGCGTGAAATTAACCCTGCATGTAAATGTTTAGAAGCGTCCTGCAACAGGTAAGATAATAGATGTCAACACGCTTATATTAACCCCACCCATAAAAATCTGACTTGTGCCTTAAACCCTGAGATTTTGTCCTCTATTTTTTCATAAAATAGCACCAACAGTCACAGCAACAAAAATAAAAACAAACCGTCTAATAGCCTAACTGTTAACTGTCAATTAACTAACTACTTTACTCCGGGGTCTTTTCAACAGCAATACTGAACTAAACTAACGGAACAAACAGTAACTCTGAGCTGGTCCCTGGACCAGAACTTTCAGGTCCAGTGAATGCACCTCACTTACACCTCACATCTGTGTTACAGGCGCATAAGGCGGGGGGGAGGGGGGGAAAGAGAGGGGAACCTCAAGGAGATGTCTTTTCCCTGGTACAAGGATGGGAGGAGGAGGCCCCTGTTTAGGTGAGAGCCCCATCGTGCCAGGCATTGAGAGAGAGGTGTTATCTGTAGAAAACGGTAAATCAGTGGTGGGGGCTGGCTGTGTGACAGCCGCGTGTGCAGGTTTCAGCCTAGCTCTCTGTGCAACCAGAAATGTCTTCATCTCATCCAAAAACAATTGACAGTCTTGATTAAACTGATCTGCTTTCAGCCACTCCTTATTTCTTCCTGCGCAAAAGAGCAGAACTCTTGTCCTTTTCATCTAATGCCAATTTCAGAGTTCTATCTGCCTGTACCAGAAGTTTATTTAACCATGGAAGAGAAGGTGGGGCTTCATCGACAGAAGCAAACATCCCTGAGTGTTGCATCCTAACCCAAGAAACCAAACGTCTTTTCTCATCAGAAATATTCTTAACAGCAACTTTTTTACTCCACGACACCCATAACTCGTGCAAAATAGAACCCAGAGTCTCTGGGGTACAATTCCCCCAGCTATTAATAGATATGTCAGTCATTATAATGGTATTACACGTGCTTTACAGAAGATGAAGAGAGCAAACGTCCAGTCAGCACCGTGGCCAGCTCCAGCGGCCCATCATAGAACCTGGCTGTTGTAAATCACCCCTGTAAAGCACCCCAATAAAAATAAAAATACCACCCCAGACAGAACACAGCAGTGGTAGTCTCTATAGACTTAAAAATTTACCTACTGCCGGCAGATTCACCCACAAATGAAATATATGGAAAATAAAAATAAAAAATCTTTCCCTGTGCCTTTATTTATGCTCGTTATATCAACAAAAGGATAAATCTGGCTCTAACAGGAATCACTAGACCCGTGAGTAGCCCAGCCACTCAAAACGGCAAATTAATGAATCTGGAGCGACCCGAGGTCACTCTGACGGCGGTTGTGGCCCTGATCAGAACCTGGAGAATCTCTAACGGCGAACAGAGTCCCGGAGATAAACCCAGGCCGTAACATGGCACCACGACTCCGGAGCACTAAACAAACAAGGAGCGAGCGGTGTCTCCAAGCCGAAAAGGCCGGAGCTCATATGCTCGGAGCGGCGTGGGGGAGGGGGGAGGAGGGCGAGCAAGCTATCAGGCCCACATAAATTATCCCTGTGTGTGTGTGGACGTGGGGCTATGTGCTTTCGACTTACATGTACAACCGCTGCAAAAAATGCACAACAAAATAACAACAGTAGTTTTTACGTTCACTTTTAGCTGCTAACACAACAAACCGTAGCTAAACCACGGTTAAAATTAGCCCACCCGGTTAAACAGCCCTCAGTCAACATAAAATTTAGTGTATCCTATAGCAGACATTTTGTGATAAGAGGAGTTCTGCTCACCTGAGAATGCAGGCGCCTTATGTTGACTGCGCGCGTGCTTGTCCCGGTGGGGGAAGCTCCCGAACGGCTCCCGTTGTCAGGCCAAACTTCAAACTCTCAGCGTCGGTGGTCACCAAATTGTTACAGTTCAAAAGTTGAAGGAAGCTCTGAAACAAATGTGCACGTTATTGCAGGTTTATTGTACATATAAGGAGACATTTTGCAGCTGCAACAGACCTCACTCCGATCACAAAAGTCCACACACGAACTTCGAAGGCAGGACCACGTTTATAAACCTCCGGATGTCGTCATCGCCTCGTGGGACCACCCTGGGACTGGGACTGCCTTGGGAATGCCTTGGAACCGCCCTACTCTACCACGTGGCCCGCCTTTCTGCCAATTAAACTATCAGCTTTAATGTAAACAAAAGTGTTGGGGCTGTTGATTGGTGTAGGCTTGTAACTGAAAAACTCTTCCCTATTGAAAATAAAACCCGGAAGAAAAGGTTCCGCCTTGTATCACAATTCACATTATATGGCGGAATTTAAGTGAACACAAATCATAAAACATAATATGTGGAATACTGATAGAAATATATTTCAGCGGGTTAACGTGTAGTAATTTTAAAGCCACTTTATTTCGTTGGCTTCATTTTGCCATGTTTTAACCGTCAAAGTGCATTTATTAAGAAAAGTTCAGCTCAGACACATCTTTACTAGCCTGCAAAGGTGGGCGCCAGACCGCTAGAGAGCGCTAATGTGCTAATCCGCTTACAGCGGACCTAAACAATTTGTCAGCGTTACAGGGGATTGACTAACTTTTATAATTCATAAGCGGATTTGTGCTATTTTTATTTAAAATGCAGTTCCGTTAATAACTAATTATATATCAGTAAAAATGAAATGGGGTAAAAATAATTATACAGTAGTTACGATGAAAACGATCATTAAAAACGCAATACAAAAACCGGTCGATTTCTGTATCCCCCTACTAAAAATGGACTATTCCATCTTGACATCTTCCGGGTCAGAGGTGAACTCTGATGCTAACGATGTGGCTAGCTGGTTGTGCTCGGTGTCTTCACTTCAATTATGAGAGAACCCCGCTGTATCAAGCCAAATTAACACGGCCGGAGGATTGTATTGTGTGTTTTGTGTCAACCACTCGACGGTGAGTCGTTTGTTTTATGTATTTGGGTTCCTTTTATGAAATAGAAATGCGGTGGCGACACGCCCATGTATTTGAGATTTAAAAGGGGTCTTAGTGATTAAAAGATCATTCTCTTTTTGTTAATTTCGTGGCCGAATAGAATATATATACGTAAAGTATTAAATAAATCCTTTGATTTTTGTAATTTCATCCTTTTAGGATCATTTTAGTTACTTTTCATTAAATCTGTTGACTGCCTATAGAAACACTTTTAAATGTAAGTTATGTTAAAATGTGGGATTAAAAAATTAAAAGCCTAAAGCGGTTATGATTTTAAGCAGATGATAGGCTTTTGTCATTTGCGTAGACATTTTTTTGTATTATTTTTTGTCGGAGATCAGCTCGTACAATGGGTCCCGTAATATTTTCGCCGCTAAGCTAATTTTACTTTTTATTTTTTAAGGGAGCAAGGAGTAGACCGAAGCTTTTATTAAGCTTTTATTATTAAACCGTCCACACTTGTTCATTCAGAAAACATTTATGCACGATTATGGCCGCTTATGTTTTCACGTATTTAACCTGTACAAATGAGAAGATCAGGCTAGAAAACGCAAAGTAGAAGTGTTTATCCCTGCTGAGGAAAGTGACCAGCTCTTAATTAGACCTGTGAGTTAATAAT